>JAPMOR010036199.1:529669-565789 GCA_026543865.1 Argiope aurantia
AATTCATGCTTAGATATACATGCTATTGTGAGATTAGATAAGTAAAGTCAGTATTTTGATAATAAAGACTGGCCCAAAATTAACGCAAGATTTGAATTTGCCACCATTCTTGCAATGAAGTGTTGGCAACCCTATTAAAAAACCTTAACACCACTGGTTTTTAACCACTGGTCCAATGATTTAACACCACTGAATTTATTTTTATGGGGTTATTTGAAGTTAAAGTACTATGCCAACAAGTACACAAGCATGCATGTATTCATAGAGGAAATTCAACCACATTTATATAGAATGGTCATGGAAAATTTCGACAAAAGAATGCGTATGTGCCAGCAACGCCGTGAAGGCTATTTGCCTTATGTGCTATTCCATACATACCCTATCCTGTTGTGCACTTTACAAATCAATAAAAATATAAAAATTTAAAGAAATTTAATTTTATTTAATTCAAATCTTCCGTTAACACTTTGCTCTATCGTGTAACGCTACATTTTTACTAACTTTAAGTTACCAGCTGTCAAATGGTTTACTTAATAGGGTTGTCAACTCTTTACTACACGAATGGTGGTAAATTCTTATCTTGAGTTAATTTTAGAACTCCCTTTATATGCTGAAGGTAATATATGAAAGCTAATCGATGAGTTCAATATTTTATAGAATGGCGAAAATTAGCCTGCAATATATGAAACAGTTTATCACTTCATACAAATTTCTAATATTCTATAGAATACAAAATGACAAATTGACTAAGCATCTCTGATTCAATTCTTCTGAAACTAATCAGCTTACGGGAGAAAAAGAGCTTATTTCAAAAAAGAAGGATGAGATTATAGTCGATAGGGGATTAAACCAGCATGATGATGGCATGCTTACCGAAGAGATTTCCGTTTCTGCCACCTGTTGCGAATGTTTAAAGGAAATCAGTGATGTACGTGTATGCACTAATAATTCATATCGTTTTTACCGTGCCAGTTTCTGTTCTTCTGTTTGTTTCAAAATTGAAAATGCTGTTGAAATCTAAAATTAACTTTAAAATCAGTCTCGAAATACAAGAAAAAAATGAGAAGAAAAACATTTCTTTTCATTTCTTTGCTGTGGGATTGGAGTGGTGTTTCAATAAAATGATCAATTTAATTTCATATTTTCGTACATTTTTAACATATTAATGATTTACCTTAGATTAATCTTTTGTTTTTACTTTAAAGATTGCTTGAAAATATATTTGTCTTTATTATGCTTCCGTATTGCCCAACATCTATGCTTGTAAGCTATATTATTGAAATAGAGGTCTTGTGTTTTTAAATATTCAAGTAATCAAATAAATAAAATGAAATATATAGATGCCTGACCAATAATAATGTGTGTGTTAATATTATCCTTATATTTAATAATTAACGGAATTCGTAAACTTTATTAACTTATTTATTCGGCAATTTGGAAGAAAAGTTTGTTTTATCGGCATGTTTGTGGCCCCCTCTCAGCCTAGCGACACTAGGCCTCTATCTAATGAGAAATCTGCCTTTACGTCTTTTGGAAAATTTTGTGTAAGTTCCTATTCCCGATGTCGACACGGAACAAGGTGAATCGCAATGTATTGCTACGAATCTGCAATATTGTTTATCTGCATGATTAGTCTCAGTAGAGGAGAGAGTTTGGGATATATTTTCATGAATCCTGAATAGATGTCAGATCAATGATCCCGGTTTTGGCAATAAACCTGATTTCCGACCATTTCCGACAAAACCTGAAAGTTCTAGAAAATGCAAGAGTTTTGACAGTATCACAAATTAGGAACAGAGATCCGTAGATTCTTCTGGTAGATTCGATATTCTCTCCTGCAGTCTATATAAACAAAAGCTCAGGTTTTCACTCTTTGAATCATCATCTGAAGAATTAACTTTCCAGCTTCACTCGAATCACAACTGTTCTGCAGTGGTTGGTTAACAACTATTAGTTATCTGTTAAAGTGTTGTTGATTTTTGAAAATACTGTCTTTGTTAGGTCATCGGCTATGTTTTACTACCTGAGTTTTGAGTCTTCATATTTAATAATGAGTCGATATCAATGTATCCGCGTATACAATTTTTCCTATCATTTACCTACCGAACGATTTCCAATATTAACAGTATAGGCAACAGCAATGCTTCAATATTGGCAATTGTAATGAATGTGACATAGAGCATATTCCAACGACTTGATGCTCCTGAAAAGATTTAAAAACAAATTTATGCAATATTAAAATTTAGTTCATGTACAAAAACCTACTAAGAATGGAATATACTCCTCAATGATCTGATGTAATTGCTTAGAACAGCAAAAGCGACCTATGATTATGCAGTGTATATGTAAAAAAGCCCTAAAATTTGAAATGTCTTTGAGTGAAAAATATAATGAAGTGTATTTTAAAATGCCATTCAAACTTATTGTAGTGTAACAATATTTATTTCTTATTTATTGTATGCAAAATAGATTACATTTCTTTAATAAGAAATGTACAAATTTTGTTTGGAACTTGCAGCATATAATAGTCCACAGATTTTATCGCCAAACGGCCGAGATATATCGCCAAGCATTATGTATAAGGGGACATGACAATATTGGCGTTATCTGAAAACCGCCAAATACGCCCGGAGATCGGAATAAAACGAAAGTATCTTTTGTTTTCTGTATCTTTTATTTTTTTAAAAACATTTTTCATAAAAGCTCTTTTTTATGGCACACTTTCATCATTTTTTTTTCAATACAGCATTTGTATTTTTTAGGAAATCAAGTCTTTTTAAAGGTTAGTATAATCATTATATTTTCTCATACCTAACCTGAATAGAATTTGTTACTTACTTTAGAATTTATTATAATATTTATAATAGATAATATTTAGAATACTTTAGAATGCCCAGACATTATGTATAAAATTTAGGGAAAGTACATAATAGTTCACTTATTTCATATTTTGACTAAAGATTCATTCTATAAAATGCTTAAGTGTTTTATAAAATGTCAGCGTTTCATATATTGCCGGAAAGATATACATAAATATAACTTAAAATGTAAATTAGATTTGAAGCACCATCTCACTGTGTCTACGATTTCTTAAAAATATAGTATTTAATTCGTTAATAATTTGATAATTTCATAAATATTTTTGTTTTGTTTTATACTATCCGTATTTGGTGACCAATTCATGGTTGCTAATAATTTCAGCTAAACACTTCGTGTAACATGGCCTTCATAGCTTCCTTAGCAAAATATTTTTAAACTATAAATTTTGATGGACATATTATTTCAAAAGCTTTTAAGGTGTTCTGTTTACTAAGCTGCGCATTCCCCTAATTTTCTGTCTACACTTTTATGCATTCAATTATATCTGAGAAAGAGTAGCAGTATTTAAAAATGAAAGGCCCTTTAAAACTTTTGCATTATTGCTTAGTTCTGAAGTTAAAATGCATTTGTATATACAATAAAATTTCAAAAACTTTTATCAAAAACATACTTTAACCAATGCAAAATACGTAAATGCAATATGGAAAAAACCTAAAAAACCTATGCAATATGGAAAAATATGGATAACTTTCTTAACCTGATAACAGAGAAGATAGAAAAAAATGAAAAGTTAGTAATAATAATGCTAATTATTTGAATTTACCTTCAATAATGAAATATATTGCTGCTAAATATACTTAAAATAATTAAAAAAATAATTAAAAATAGACAAAGCACTATAAAAAATTAAGTTGGTATAGTTCAAAAGATAATTCTTTCAATTTTAGGATTATATAAAAATTAGTTTTGTACTATAATAATTTCAAAAATAAAAAAATATATCAGAATTTTGCTTAGTTTTTTAATAATTAAAATTTGTAAACTCATTCTGATGCGCACATTACTATCTTCTAAATTATATCTGAGCCGAAATTTCAAGAATGAAATACATTTTTGTAAAATGTGTTTAAAATATCTTTTTTAAAAATCGAGTAAAACTTAAAAAAAAAAAAAAAAAAAACTCTCGTCCAAGGAATTGGCACTTTTTTTGCACTGTAATATCATTAAGTATCGCAATAAATATGTAAGTTATCCCGTGAAAACAGTTTATGTTATTAAAATTTCCGAAAAATCGAAAATTCTAGGACGTACAGTGGCAATACACACACACACACACACACACACACACACACACACACACACATCACGTAGGCAGTCTTCATTGGAAGGAAAAATCATTTATAGCTCATTTTGATTAATTACTACTATGTGTTATTTGACAATAATTTCCATATACAATCATTGCTACTTACTTATTTTTTTTCAGTTAATCTTGCACTGTTTTAAAAATTCATTCTGCATTTTGATGTTAGGTAGTGTAATTTTAGACGAATTTTTAAGTATAATTTTTTAGTACAAATTTATAAAATATGAATAAAAATCCGAAGAAATTTAAATACTCTATATAGCATTGCTGGAAAATATATTTGGTGTTGAAAAAAATAACTATTTTTAACATTATAATATTTATAAACTGGATATTTTCTGTAAAGTATGATTTAAAGTTTCTTCAAAGATTCTTAGACTTACCAAATTCGGCACGTAGTTATTTCTCGAGCGTCAGGTGCTTACTAAGAAAGAGTTAAAAAATTTTCATTAATTCGTTAATTGAAAATTAATCGAAATTTAATTTAATTGTTTATTTTCGATAACTTACGAAAGTATAACAACACAAACTTTAAAATGAAAAAAAAAAATCTTTTCTTCAGTGAAATTAACTTTTTTTCTTTTAAAAGTTTTTATATAATTTTAATACACTTTTAAACATAATTTCAAGTATAATAGTAAAAATATTTTTTTATTTTTCTTTAGTTCCCTATTTTATACTCAAGCACGGTGGAATGACATTAAATAACAATTTTCGAATGCATACTATGGCTGCTAAATAATTAAAAGCAAATTTTAAAATAAAATAAAGATAGAAGAAAAAAGCCTAAAACTTTATCATGCTATGATGTTTTGGATTAAAGATTTAAAGTCCCTTCAAATTATTTTTCATCTATATAAAAAGAAGAAAAATGTATTCTAAATTAAAAGATTAATTCACGCTTTTAATTTATGAAAATATATAAAATAGAATAAAGGCTTACCACCTAAGGCAATGACTTTTCGAACTGAATATCAGAGACATATTGCCTGAAAAAACATTTTAAGTACTAAAAGCTTTTAAGTTTAAAAACAAAATGATTTTTTTTAGATTCTACTTTATTTGGTTTATATGGTGTTTCTCTAATTCAAATCGGTGATTTATTGTTTAGCAACGTTTTTATCGTTAAAAAAGAAAAAAAAGTCTAAAAAAATAAAAACTAGGTGAAATACTATATTCGCTTTTCGAGAGGAGATAATGATAAAATAGAATTCACTGTGCAAAATTTGTTTGATCTGTGCATTGCATATTACGTAATACAGAATAAAAAGCATTTCATGTTTGTTTAATTTACAATATTCAAAGCTTCTGCGTTGTTATTCATTTTTACAAGCATTAATGAGCTCTGGGCAAAAACTTAAAAGAAAAAATACAGCATCCGTTATAAAACTTCTTCATACGATCTACTTAATTCTTGAAAACATCTTCATACGATCTACTTAATTCTTGAAAACATATTTTTTGTGAATAATACCATTGAAAACAGTGGAGCAAATGGACTGGAAAAAAATCGTTTTCGGAAATCCATCGATTAAACGAAATTTCTAAATGTTTACAAAACAAGTCTACCATATTTTTTTTATTTCACTATTTAACATTTAAGCTGGTTGTTATTTTCATTTCATAAATAAGGCCAAGAAAATAATAATTTAAGTAAAATTATGATTGCATTAATTAATGAAACAACTTAAATATTGCCAGATTAAGATTAAAATGAGATGCAAGTGCAATAAAGAATGACCTTTGTACTTTCTCAGTTAATCGAAATATTTATTTTAAAGAATACAGTTTCCGAATTATTTTTTCCTTTCTTGATTTTCTACTATTTCAAATAACAATTTTGTTCGGAATCTGTCTTTTAGTAATTTGTATAAAAATATTAATCAGTAGGAGGGAAGATAATTATATTAGTTAAAATTAAATTATATTTCCATTTGATATCCATTGAAATTTGTTGAAGCTATCCAAAATTAAGTTTCCTGATCATAATACAGTGGCTCCCAAAAGTGTTCGTACACCAACAAGAATCAATTAAAAACCTCATTATTTACCATTATATATTCTTATTTTTACATGAAAATGTTTTCATAGCATATTTTTACAGTTCTTAATAAAGCAGTGAAGAATAATTTTAATTACGATGCAAATTATTTTTTTAAAAATGACAATAAATAAAATTGCACAAAAATAGGACACAAAAGTGATCATACACTTTAAAAACACATCACTAAATATAAATTTTCTTAATTTTTATAAATGTTTAGTATTTAGTAGGATATCCTTTATTCTTTATAACAGCTTTTAAACGTTTGGACATAGATTTAACTAAACGGTCGGTTACTTCTGCACCGATCTTGTCCCTTGCTTCGGTCATTACTGCTTTCAGTTAAATTTTCGATTTAATGTCGTGACTTCTTATTCGCACCTCTAATTCTTTCCAAATATGTTCTATAGGGTTTAAATCCGGTGATTGAGCTGGTTTTTTAAGGGTTTGAGGGCAATGATGGAGGCAAAAAAGACGAACATTCATGGCCGTGTGCTTAGAATCGTTGTCTTGGTAATACACAAAGTTGTTTAAAATGCCCAATTTTTGTGCTGACACTTTTAAATTATTATTGAGAATATTTATATAAACTCTATGATCCATTATACCATCAATGAATACTAAATTGCCTACTCCAGCCACTGACATACACCCCCAAACCATGACACCTCCACCGCCATGTTTTACTGTTCCAACTAAATTCTTGGGATTAAGTTCTTCGTTTTTTTTCCTCCATACAATGATTCTCCCATTCGACCCAAAGATGTTAAACTTACTTTCATCTGCAAATAAGACACGATTCCAATAGCTCTCTGGCTGGTTTATCATAGATTTGGCAAATTTAAGCCTAGCAATTCTGTTCTTCTGACTTATAAAGAATTTTCTTCGTGCAGAGCGGCCATGTATACCAGCATTCCGAAGAATTCTACGAATAATTTCACAGGAAATAGAAGTTCCATTTGATTCATTATATTGTGAAGTAAACTTTATTGCACTCAGACGTGGATTTTTTAAAAATTTACACACAATATTTCTTTGATTTCTAGCTGACAGAATTTGAGGACGACCATTACGAGGCTTGTTTGCAATCCTTTTTCCCTCTCTGTAACGTTTTTTTATGCTTTTGCACCGTTGAATGAGGTAGATTAGTTATAGTTGCAATGCCTCTAATTGATTTTTCAGCTTTAAAATGAAATATAATTAATTTTTGTACGTCTAAACTCGTTTCTTTACGAATGCGCGTCATATCTAAGAATAAAGTAAATAGAATAAATAATTATGATATTAAATACTGAAATCAAACGACTTTAGTGTATTTTACAATTAGAAGAAAAATAAGCCGCAAAAAATATTTTTATGATGAATTTAAATAAATAATGTTTGGATGTACGAAGACTTTTGTGTTCTAATTTTGTGACATTTTTTATTTATTTATTTTTTAGAACAATACTACTTGATTTTTTATAAAAAATATTTTTAAGTGTTATTAAGAACTATTTAAAGATGCTAATTAAAAAAATCCAACTAATAAAATGCTTTATTTAGAAGTATAGAACACAATTTCTGCAAATTTCTTTAGTGTACGAACACTTTTGGGAGCCACTGCATGTCAAAATAGCTGAGTAGGTTAAAAAATAAATAAACAAAAATAGACAAAATTTGAAGTAGAAGATTTGTTTAATATACCAGTTAATGCCTCTTTATTATTTCTCTAGAGCGTACTATGAGCATCAAATGAAAATAAAACACCGTCCTGAAAAATAAACATAGAACCTTCTCACTGATTAGCGTGCATATAGAATGGCAAAATTAAACTTTTGCACTCAGAAAGTAATTTGATGCAAAATTATTCACCTAATACAGAGCTTGTTCATTGTTCCGAAAAATGAATTTATTTAATTATTTCAAATTGAATTTCCCCGAAAAATTAATTTACACCTTCTTACTACTCTTCAGGTATTTTAAACTATCAAAATTAAAAAAAATAAATAAATAAAACATCAAAATGATACACCATCTTGAATGGTGACCATGAGTCACCTCTCGAATGCAAAGGAGTAATAGGCTTCTAATTTGGTGAAACCGGTTCACATATTGAGGCTAGTGTCTATGTCCAGGGTTAACTTTGTGATATCTCCCTAAAATAGATGGTAGAAGAGATTTCAATTGAAATAAAAATTATCGAGATCGGTTCAGTGCTTGTGGCTACGGAATTCTGTTGCAGGATTTCTCGACATACAATGCACGATGAAGAGGTACTCTTTCGCTTTATCTCTAAAATTCTGAGTGGAGGTGGGCAGGTGATATCTAGAGGAGGTAAGTTTTTATATGAAACAAAAATTGGCGAAATCGGTCTAGTGGTTAGTGATGGACGACTGGTTCACTGGTTTACCTTATCTAGCTGCTTTTGAAAGCAAGTTAATCCTCTGAAAATATTGATTGTATTTACTTTGAATTGAATCTCTTTTGTTTCAATGTTTAATGTTTATAATTCCCCTCCCTTCCCCCAAAATATATTTAAGCTTTAAATTGGGATAGTCATAAAAGCTATGTTATTTTAATAACTTTACAAATGTTTTATTCATTTTGTATACAAACCAATTTAATAGAGTTCTATTACATCATAGTGCTATTAAAAATGTAAGTACCCAGTTTCTCTATTTTCTAAGTTTCACTGTACTGTAATTTCACTTACTTATTTTTCATGTAAACTAGGTAGTTATTGAACAGAATTCTACTTCCATACTTTCAACAATGGAAGAAATGCATAATTAAATATTTGATGAAGCAATGAGTGCGGTTTGAATTTCAGTTGCAAAATATTATTAAAAATTAGCAATGAATAAATAAAAAATTAAATTAAAATAAAATAAAATAAAAGTTTCTAAAATTTAAACAAAATTTCTCACAACACTTGAAATGATTCATTAAGAAGACAATATTTTCTACATTTTAAAATGGTATAAAAACCACTCTGTGCTATTATATTTTCAAAAATTATCCAGAAAATAGCAATCTCGCTTGATTTTGAATTAATTAAATTAGTAATTGTAAATTTTTAAAAAAATTCTCTTAGGGGCACAACTCCAATATATGTCCGTGCCAAATTTGGTCCCAGTTGATCTAATGCTCTACTTTGAGCAGCACCAACATTTATATACACATACTCGTCTTTATTACTAGTAGAGAGGCTACATATTTTTAATTAGATTCTGTCTGGGGCAATAAATTTTTAAAACGAAAAATGTACGCCAGTACCAAGAAGTCAGAAAATGTGAATAGAAGTTTGCTTTGGTTTGAAGAATCTTTTTGATATTAAGGTGGGATATTAAGAGCATATCTATAAATATCCGACCTATTTGGCTTATTTTTGTTATCGATTCTATTTACATTTTGAAATTCACTCAGAAGAAAATAGGATTAATTATCCTTTTTATTTCAAAAAATGCAAAAACACCATTAATAATTCGTACTTTATGCTTTCGACGTGGAATATTCATGTAAAGAGTGTCTAAAAATCAACACAAGATTTGAATTGGCCACCATTCGTGCAGTGAAGTGTTTGCAAACCTATTTAAAAATAAAGCAATTTGACAGCTTATAGTTTAGAATTAGTAAAAATAGAGCGTTATACGATAGAACAACGTGTTAAAGCAAGATTTGAATTAAATAAAAAACACAGTTTCTTTTCTTTAAATTGTTATATTTCTATTGAATTCGTAAAGTACATAGGATAGTGTTATGTATGGAATAAAACATAGGACAAATGGCTTCCATGGCTTTGCTGGCACATACGCACTCTTTGGTCGAAATTTCTCATGACCATTTTGCATAAATGTGGCTGAATTTCGTTGATGAAGCGTTGAATTCCCTCCTTCAATGCACGCGTGCTTATAGGCTTGTTGGCATAGACCTTTGACTTCAAATAACCTCATAAAAAGAAATCTAATGCTGTTAAATCACACGATCTAGGGGATCAATTCTCAAATTTTTGAACTGTGGCCGTTAGACTTTCATTATTTTTGAAATATTGTTCAACGATGAAAACACGTTGTTCTATCATGTGAAGCTCCATTTTTGATCATCCTAAAGTATCAGCTGTTAAATGTTTTTTTTAAAAAAAAAAAATAGGGCTGCCAACACTCTACTGCACGAATGGTGGCAAATTCAAATTTTGCCTTAATCTTGAGACACCTTTTATAATAAATACCGTCCCTATCAAGCCGATGACGCTGTATACTTTTATAATTGACTTTCCCTCAAATCATTTTAATTTTCGAGATTGGACTCCTAAATTCTGCATTTTATCTTGATAAATCTCATTGTTAAATTTATTGATAGATCTCATTTTTAAATTCATTGATAAATCTCATTGTCATTTATATGTTGATACTGAATTCAAATCAGAAATTTTATTCATTCTCAAATTAGATGGATACATAATTTTTTTTCTCTACTTTTCAATTGAGCAGGCATCACATGTTTTCCAGATAGCAAAAAATTTCATACTTATTAAATTTTTTAATGAGCTTTGAATGGAATAATGTCACTTTTGGCACATATCTAATTTTTATCAATCTTTTCTTTTCCGTCCTGCATGATTTAATTAAATCTTCCACTTCACATACTAAGGCATTGCAATTCCAAATTTTCCCATTATACTGTGTACCTGTTTGAATAAAATTTCAATGAATAAAATTGAAATACATTAAATAAAATTACTTCCTTTTTTTTCAGACTGAAAGAAAAGGCCTTTGAAAAGATATGGGTGAAAAACAGGAAAAAGAAAAGCCAAGGTTGTTTCGAGCAAATATATCTTTTCAAAGTTTTTTTGTGACAAGATATTTACTTGACAACCCGCTATTTAATCTGTAGAGTACATTTTAAAAGAAGATAACATAGGCATCACCTGCCGGGAAGCATGCAGGCAATCTTATCTGTGACCCATGCACTTGAGCGAGATGGGAAAAAAAGGCTGTTTTCTTCCCCCATTTTTAATTTCATTCATATATCACAATTTTTTTAAAAATAGAAATAGTTATATGCTTTTATTTATTTATTTAGGGTTAAAATTTTTACTTAAAAAGTTGTTATCTATAAAATATAAAGATGAACAAATTTAGGTGTTTTTTTTTTGTCGATTAAATTTGACACATATGCACTTTAAGAGAAAGGTCACGGTCAAGTTTTCAAAGTCAACTAAAAATGTTAAGTAAAGTATCAGTAAAATTAAGCATGTTTTTGGTGTTTTACAGATATATCAACCCACAAAAATTATTTTTACACTATCTTAAAGGTGGGTTTACACTCAGACAGTTATAAGATTCCAGTTAGTGAGGCATGCGCAGAAAGAAAATTGCGCATGCACTGAAAGAGCAGACAATAGAAAATTCTTGTCAACTGTATAATATTTGCTACTGTACAGTTTCTGCGTAGGCGTGGTCTTACTGGGTAGATTGTAGCTGGCCGAGTGTAAACCTTACTTAATACAAAACACACACACCTTTTTTAATGATATCCCTTTCATTTCTGCTTGACTGTTTTCTTTAATTTTAATAAACTTTTAAATTTTAATTGGATATAAAACCTATCTGTGTGCACAGTAATTTGTAGTCGACTGATTCCGTTAAATTCATAAAGTTCAGTTTTTATTAAATAAAAAGGTGACATTTTAAATAAATACACTCCATGTTAATAGTTGATCAGCCAAGAAAGGCAATATTCTGGAAGACAAGGCAGTCACCAAGTGCGAGTACATACATATTTATTATTATTATAATTTTGGAATAGAATTTTCTCATATATTATTACACATCCACTGCTGATCTACAACAATGACATAGTAGATATTCGTTACTGACCTGCAAAGGTATACTACGCATCCGCTGCTGACCTATAGCAACGACATAGTGCACATCTACTGTTGACCTGCAGCAACAATATTGTACACATCTTCTGCTGACCTATAGCATTTAGTACACATCCACTGTACACATCCACATCCACTGTATCCAATATTGTACACATCTTCTGCTGACCTATAGCATTTAGTACACATCCACTGTTGACTTGAAGCAACGAGACTGTACCCATCCACTGTTGACCTACAGCAACGAGACAGTAAACATCCACTGCTGACCTGCAGCAACAATATAGTACATATGCGCTGCTGACGTATAGCAAAGGCATAATACACATCCACTGCTGACAGGCAGCAATGAGATGATTTAACTGAGTACTTTTCTCATTAAAACTGGGCACTGGGGAATGTAATAGATACTCTGATCAGCGTGGTTTTTGCATAAGATTAACCTCTAGTATATGAGCCTTAGGAGGAACTCTATATTACAATTACAAATAATTTCGAGTTTCACAAACAAACCTCAGCTTACTAGCAGCATAGATGAAGCAACCAGTCTTAAAAAAATCCTATCGAAATAGA
This sequence comes from Argiope aurantia, assembly GCA_026543865.1. Classification (NCBI taxonomy): domain Eukaryota; kingdom Metazoa; phylum Arthropoda; class Arachnida; order Araneae; family Araneidae; genus Argiope; species Argiope aurantia. The sequence continues at coordinate 542,342 of JAPMOR010036199.1, forward strand.
TAAGTGCAGGTGGATTTCTTTTCTCCAGAAAGAACATTTTTATTCCTCGTCACTCATATTGTAATGTCTTGAACTAGACTGGTCAAATAACGAAACTGGTCAAATAACGATTCTTTATCTTACAGCCCTATATATACAAAGAACAACTTGTTCTACTCTTGGTTAAATAAATAATTATTTACACCTGTAGTAGGAGATACAACAGTCAAAGTCGAAGGCTTTCTTGAAACTCAGTTGGTTCTCGAACTCCAAACTCGTGGGCGTAGTTCAACAGTCCGCCTGCAATTCGTTTCTTCTCTCCTCTCCTAAAAAAATCTCCACACTTTATTTCGGCTACAATCTCCGCCTCTTAATTTACATTGGTCATTTGAGCTCTCTTTCGACCAATCGGGGTTCAGCAATATGCTCCCTCAGCGGCGCCAGTGGGTCGTGGGAAGGTCTTTCATAATGAGAAACATTTAGCATCCAGATGTTTGGATACCCCTTTCTCTTTGAAGGTACTATCAATACCTCTTGGACTAGGAATTCCACATGTGGTCTTTCACTGTAGTTCGCTAATGAACAGATGCGAGACCACCCAGGTGAAAAGATCCACCATCTGGCTATCTCGAGGAGTTTAGTAAGTAACAACGACGATACAGCTGGCTGTAAATGTCTTACCAGTACTGGAAAACGGGGAATGTTACAATATCCTTTTATAATTTCTTGAAAATTAAAGCTATGTGGTTGAAAGAAGGTTAAAGAAAATGCACCTGAAGAGATCTTTCCCACAATATGTCTCAAGAGTTGGTTGAAAAGCACTCGAAGTTAAGGGTTGAAAATCTCTTTTCAGCCTCAAATGATTTTCATTTTACATGATTTCCAGCGCCTCTATGACATTATCTACAGAGGTTTGATCATTCAGATGAAACATGTGTCTAAACGCCCCGGTTGATAAAGATGCTATGAAGAGAAAAAAAAATTTGTCATGTCGGTTTTCTTGCTTTCTTTCCACAAAGTTCATAAGTATAATTTCTTTTGTACACCTGAAAAAAGAAAACACTGAGTTACGCAAATAATAACTGATTCTTAACAGAGATTCTGAAGGAGAAATTTTTCTAAATATATTGCTTTTGTTGACCCCATGATTGCATTGCCTTTAAATGAAGTTTAGTTGAACTCATATCAATAGCGAGTAGATTAAGATGTCATGCCCGAGTAACAATTACAATGGGAAGTTTGTGAATTCCATCCTCAGGACATCTTAATCAACTTTCTTCAAAAACTTGTTGATGTGTATTTTAGTTAAGTATTTTCCCGTTTTGGTCATATTGCGTTTGGAATGTTTAAATTGTAGGTCAATTATCCACGGAAGTCCTTCAAGAAGGGAGCCTACCTTCATATACTTAACACTTAACACTATTACACTTTCGTTTTTAGATATCATGTGTCTCCTTACCGGTCTGGTATAAATGTAGTGGACTTTATAAAAAAAAGGAAAAAAGTAAGGAAAGTAACAAAAAATTATACTGTAATCAATTGAAAGAAATATATAAGTAGTAAAATACGATTACATATAAAGTAACAAAAAATGATAAAAACTAGAAAGTAAAATACTTGGAGTACCATAAAACTGGATGAATGAACATGATTATGTACAATATGAGTGATAAAATAAAGAAATTATAAAAATTAGGTACTTGAGGAGTCTTATGGATATATTATGAATAAAATGCTTGGAGTATTAAAATAATGCACGGAAAGATTGATAGGGTTAATCTAATTGGAATAATTCTCCATGATCAATTAGGAATCTAATTATGTACATGATTCTTTTTTAGAAGATGATTATTAAGGATACTTTAGTACCAGAGACTTTCTAGCGAAGATCTGGTCTTTCGGAGGTACCATGAAAGAGTTAAAGGACAGGAGGTCGCATAGACTTCCATACACTGAGAAAAATTAGAATTTTCTTCCCTGGTATTATCAAGGTGCTCTAAAGTCATAGAACTTCAACAAAACCTAATTTCTTTTTGCCAACAATTCTTAACATTATATGGGCATGTGTAATTTACACAAGACAAGTGTTACCAATTGTAAACATAATAAATTTAATAAATATCTGTATGGTCATTTTACAAGTAGTTTTAAAAATTGTTGTATGTGATTCTTTTGTATTGTAGGACTTTTGATAAACTTTCATAATATCAAGATAAAAAACATCATTACAATCAGAATAGAATATCAAAATTTAGGTGTGAACTAGATGCTCCCAAACCCACTTTGATCAAAAGAAACTACTCAAATTTCTTTTTATCATAAGTTTTACGTACATGGGACATGGCTAGTTAAGCTGGAAAAAAATGTTATTTGTAACAACAACAAAAAAAATATATTTAGATTAACAGCATTAGGGTATTTTACAAGCAGCCTCAAGGATTTTTGTGGGTGTTTTACGCAATCTGTTGAATTGCAATATCAGAATCAAAAAATCTTTCTAAATAAAGTACCAAAATAACTTCAACAATAAATCTTCGAAATCAATCAATCAAAAAAGCTTTAACATTAAATGTCTCATAATGACGAGGTGTTGACGTCATGCAGCGATTCCATATTGCCACAATTTCTCATTCTGTATCTGGATTAGATTTCTGTAAAGTTGAAGGAACTGATACCGTACGATTGCGCTCCATGAGTGCACTCTAGCAATATTCTGTAACGATTACGTGTCTTCTAAAAGAAAACTTTATCTTATCTCTACAACCCTTTCATTACCAGAGAGCTTTAAAAGTCATTGGGTCATAAAAAATGAGCGACATACAACGTTTCAAATATATTACTGTAACAGAAGATATATTAATTTTTTTTTAATTTGATGTGTTATGATAATATATTATTAGTAACAAAGCGTTCTCGCGTACTCTCTAATAAATGTGTTAGCTGCCTTCCCTGCACAAAATTATGAAACTTGGCTAAGTCTATGAATGTCCCGCAAGACACTGGTGAACAATAGTTAATAAATATTGATCTTTGATGTTAAAATGGCAATTTTGCTGGGATCCTTGGCGATTTTTTTGGTAATTAATCCCTAGTATATGGTTAATCGTATACGAAAATAGAATTTGTATTTTAGATCCCTTTTTTTCCAACCGATTGAAACGAAAATTTGACACGGAACTGCAATTTTATTCACATAACCCCATACCATATTTCTTATTTTTCAATCTTTGAATTTCTGAACTGTCGCATCTATATTTTTGCAAAAATACAGACCAACAGACGGTCAACCCAGAAACAGTTTTGGTTTGAAATTTGATTGGTATTTACATTTTAGATGTGTAATATGTGCACCAAATTTTATTCATGAAGTTATCTTCGTTTTGTGGTTATCGTGTTAATTTACATTCGACCAGCCGGACTAATAGAATTCCTCTGAATGGATTTCACTCAAAATTTGTTAAAAATGTGCAGTTTTGGTCTTAAGTTCATATACCAAATTTCCTGAATCTAGAACAAAGAGTTTTTGAGTTCCCCTGTTCAAGACACACAGACGGACCAATAGAACAAACTTAATATGAAAAATGTATTTTCTCGAACTCAGGGAGATTTGAAACTTGGAGATTCGTATATATTGAGTTCACTTTTTCTTACGATTACAATATTTTTCTTATACTTCAAATACGAGTAAGAAATATATTCGATTTCAAGAGTTTGACTGATTTCTATGATTTAATAATTATTCAGATAAAAAATTATTATTATATCTATCTTTCTGTGAACTCTATAGCTCAATCAATGAGGTCGACTCAAAATTTTCTTGCCTGCTCATTAATAAAGGTTCTCTTTCACCCCTGCAAGAAAATGGAGTGACCATCCCGATTGCTCAGACTTTTATTTTCAAAGTAACATTTATGAAAATTTTGTGATTAGTAATGTACTGAATAAAGCTGAATATGCATGTTAAACGTCTTCTTTATCGAGCGACTGGAACCAAAATTTAACAAGAAACTGTAATTTTATTCAGTTCACCGACTAAATTTCATTTAGCTAAGCAATTGCGTTTTTTCAGTACCGCATTTACATGCATGCGAATGTACAGACCGACAGACAGTTAACCCGTAGACAGATTAGACTCAGAATATGATACGGATTTATACTTTAGATTTTAAATTTGTGAATTAAATTTTATCTAATTATATATATTATTACATTTTGCAGTTATTGTGTTTACTTGTACTCGGACAGGCAAACTTTCCGTTATTTCATTCAAAATCTGATATAATCTGATATAAATTTCGTCCAAAGACTATATATCAAATTTCAGCCAATTAGGACAAGGCGTTTTTCAGTTATCGTGTTCACAGACAGAACTGACATAATTCCAAAAGTGCATTTTTTCTAGTTCAGAGAAGTTGGAAACATGAAGATTTGGATTCAATCTTGAGTTCGAATTTTTTTGGACAATTGTAATACTTTTTCTCGTATGCTTTTATATACGTGAATGTAAAAATAAATAAATGAATGAATGGAGCTTGGGAAGTTAAATAACATAAGTGGACTTAACGATATTGATGAATTCCATTAAATAGAAGACTGTCTTTTTATTGTCCGTTAGATTATTTGCATTAAAGATAAATCAGATTGCCATGAAAGGAAATCGTCCACAACTAATCTTGTTGATGCTGCTTCGTTTAGCGGTGGTGGGGGTGGTTGGAACAAGAAGTTGAATAGCATTTTGATGGATGACTTTTGTTTTAGCACTATGTGTCTGGATGTATATGGAATTTTGAATTAACTTACCTCTGTCAGGTTGTTTGAAAATCTTTCAAAATTTGATACTTCTATAAGATTTGGGGCAAAGTTCGTTTATGCAAACGTGTTTATGTGAAATTCGAACTCATTTCGAATACAATGAAATAAATAATTAAAAATACAGCGAATTATGTGAATTATATTTTGTTTTTTGTTTTTATCATCGTTATTGCAGGTTTGAGTTAAAACCTGAACCAAATCAGCTTATAATTTAATTATCTGTCAATCTGTTTAATTATACGATAGAACAACGTGTTAGCATAAGATTCAAATTAAATAAATAAAAAAAACCACAGTTTTTTTTATTTAAATACTTATATTTTTATTGAATCGTAAAATGCGCAGGATAAGATTATGCATGGAATAACACATGGGACAAATGGCCTCCACAGCTTTGCTGGTACATACGCACTCTTTTGTTGAAAATTCCCATAACCATTTTGCATAAATGTGGCTTAATTTCGTTGATGCAACATTGAATTTCTCCCTTCGATGAGTGCGTGCTAGTGGGTTTATTGACATAGACCTTTGACTTTAAATAACCCCATAAAAAGAAATCCAATGGTGTTAAATCACACGATCTTGGGGGCCAATTCGAAAATTTTCGAATTGTGGCCGCCAGACTTTCATTAATTTTAAAATATTGTTCAATAATGAAAACACGTTGTTCTATTGTGTAGCGCACCATTTTTTATTAACCCTAAATATCAACTGTCAAAGAGGTTTTTTTAATAGGAATGACAACCCTTTACAGCACGAATGAGACAAATTCAAACCTTGCGTTAATTTTAGGATACCCTTTGTAGTTAATATTTTGTAGATTGTGCTATGGTTAAAATTATATATATATTCTTCTATTTGCTATGAAACTCAATAAAAAATGTGCCATTGTATAGAAACGCACGAGGAAACCTAGATAAAAAATTTCTCAATTTTTCCATGTCTGAGCTGACAAATGTGAAACACCTCCAAAATATTAAGAGGTATAACAATCTTTTTAGAAAACTTTATCGTTTTTGATAGACAAATGATTAAAGAAGTTTTCTCTAAAAATGATGACTTAATTATTGCACCGAGAATATATTTGCAATTATTCTTTGCTATCTTGAGAAACTAGTTTTCATGTAATCAGACAATTAAATATGCCACAATAATTTTGCTTTGGGACTGCTATAAATCTTACCTATCTATAAAGAAAACAAGTTTTTCCATGAGTGCAGAATAATGTCTGTGTAGAAGGACATGAGATAGAGATCCTGGCGCTCATCCTTTGCTTGTAAGTTAGCTTATTCAGATATCATGAGATTACATAAAAAACATTCAAAAAACGTTAATGTGTTCCCATCGATTTTATCACTTTTTGCAACGTGTCGCCAATAGTGAATAAGTTCGTGTTCTGAAAACGAATATACTTAATTGCTTTCAATGAAAATATTTCTCCAAAAATTTACAAAATTCAATGTCAGTCCAAAGAATTATCATTAATTATTTTCATTTTGCACTTTCGATATTTTCTGACCATAACATTTTATCATTTCAGTTCAGTTATTCAAGCTTGCTTTTATTTCTTTAAATTCCACCAAATTTTTAAAAATATATATTGAAAATATATATTACAGGGACACTCTTATATATCAAAATTTCATAAAACAATTCCCAAATAATTAAATTTTTTTTGGAAATCTTAGATTTTAAATAAAAAAGGTTTCTATAAATCAAAAAAAAATCTTGAAACCGAAAAAAAAAATCGACTTTTATTTTACACTATTGCATTTTCCAATAATAACAATCAGCCATATCAATATGATTATTGAACTGATTTTGTTTTTTGAAATTCTACAAAATTTTTCAAATCGTTTAAAGAAGTAATCCTAAATGTCACATTTACATGTGTCAAAAAAAATCTCTATATGTTGAATTTTTCCCAAAAAATAATTAAAAAAAAACAACTTCTTTTTGCATATAAAAGGTCTTTCTTTGCTTCACAAAAGTTTCTATTCAAATGTCAAAGCAATTTTAGATTTCATTCATGGCGAAGAATTTAATAAAAAATCTAAAAAAAAAACACTGCTTTATTATTTCATACTAAAACAGAAATTCTAGGAAGTCCTGAAAGATTCTTCATCTAAAAAAGATATTTATGAAAAAGCATTAATACCTGCTGGTAATTCATATGCTAATATATAATTTTAGCGTCCGATCTTGGAACCATTTTCTTTACTTGATGAGGAATTCTTATTTTACATTTAGTTTAGCCTTTCATTTCTTACAGCCAATACCGCGCCTAAATGGAAGCCTTCAAATTTCATAGAGAAACTAAGCTTATTGACATAAAATGGATGAGGAAAATGAAGATACCACAAAAAAGTACAACATCTAGACAAATATGGTATCAATAAATTTTAATTATAATTTTGGTTATAAAAAGAACTTTGAAAGTGTTGTAGGATATCAGAAACGATTTAAATTCTTAAAATTTGACAAGATCGAGGAAGCAGCATCGAGACGGATAAAAATGATACGAAATAAAATATCTCTGTCTCGCGTGCTTATTAAAAATATTATGACTGAATATGCGGTATATTTGGAAATGTTCAGTTTCCAAGTCAGCTCTAGATCAAGTGACGGAGCGGTCTCCTCTAAACTTTCTCGTATACTCTCTAATAAATTTGTCATGTCGTCGAACACTTTACATGCCATTGGCGTACAATAGTTACGGAATATTTTCTAGCGTGAATTTAGCATTTTTACTGAATCTGTCGTATCATAGTTACAGATTAAACTTTGGCATATGTTAATAGCATCCAAAAATTGAATTTTTGCTTTAGGTACGTTTTCTCAACCGATTAAAACAAAAATATTATACAAAACTGCACTTGTAGTCACAAATTTCCATACCAAATTTGATGTATTTAAGTAAATGCGTTTCTGCGTTTATCGCATTTACTTCTGAAAGTACAGACCGACAGACGGTCAATTCCTTTTTAGATTTGGCTCAAAATTTGACAGGTGTCTATACTCTAGATGTTAAATGTGTGCATCGAATTTTATCTGTTTAGCTCGCGTAGTCTTGTAATTATCGTGTTAACTTATATTCGAACAATAGGACAGACGGACTTCAGATTTTATTCAAAATTTGATGTAAATACCTTATACAAAATTTCATCACCCTTGCTGAAAGCGCTTTTGAATTGTCTTTATCACAGACAGACATTCGGACATCTTCCAAAAAGGTGTTTTTCGAAATCAGGAAGGTCTAAAACGTGGGAATTCATCAAAATCTTGAGTTAGAATTTTTTGACAATTACTATATTTTCTCCATACTCTGCAAAGGAGAAAGTAATTAAAAAAGTATGACATTCAAGAAAGTGTAATATCGTGTAAGATTTGCAATTTGTATTTCTGTTCAAAAAATTTGCATAAACTAATCCCTTCCCCACCCCCAAAAAATCTTTAGAGGCAGCATATAGAGGCTTAAATATATTTTTCTCATACTTTTTTCCCCGATTATGTCTGTTTGTGTATATGATAACTCTAAAATGCAACAGGCTCGATGGATGAAATTCAGTATACCATCTTTATATAAAAACAGTGGATTTCTTTTAATTTTCGAAAAAAATCTATTAGAATTGAATTCAAGCCTGTCTTTATTTATATAAATAAGCACGATACTTCAAGATCACTGCGAGCAAGAAAATGAAATTTGTTATACAATCTGTTCCAAACTTTGGAAAATCCCACCAAAGTAATGATTGTCTATCAGGCTGTCAGTTAGTGCGTATATAAGCGGTATAATTAAAAAGCACAATAAACTTTTAATTTAAAATTGTAGATTTGTTTAATTTTGGTGGAAATTCGACAACGGGCAAAATTAGTTTGGACAGTCGAAAACATAAAAACTCGGAAAAATAGAAATCCAGATCAATAAAATTTGATACATGGTGTTTACGTTTGACAAATTAGGTGCTAGATATGTGCACTAAACTTTATCCCTCTAGCTCCTTACATTGTGAAGCTATCGAGTTTTCATGTCTCGAATGTTTCCTGCTGTCTTTCTGAATATGAATCCCATTTAAGATTTATTAGATATGTATAAACGCGAAACAGGTATCAGATCACATGCCTAATATCATCCCGTCTAATTCGAAACATTTTTGAATTAATGTGTTCACAAACAAACACTCAGACATAATTTCAGAAACGTGTTTCAAAAGAGAAAGGCCATCGTCCTGGCATAGAGGTAGCGCGTCTTCCCCGTAATGTGGGCGTTCTGCGTTCGAGTCGCGGTTCGGGCATGGTTCTTTTTCATCTGTGTTCCTATCTGTGAGAAGCACGTGAGGTGTGTGAATGCGCCCCCCCCCTGTAAAAAGGGGTTGTGTAAGCGAACGTAATTCCTGAAGTAGGTAAGACATAATCTTGGCCTTAGTTGGCGTTACTGAAAAAGCAAGAGAGGCTCACTCGGCTTAAATCGCTGACAGATCTGTCAGCTGGATTGTAAAGTGCCATAAGTCACAACAACAAAAGGTTTGAAATGTGCAGATTTATTAAAATCTCGAGTTGGAATTCGTATTTTTTTTATACTTTATACTATCAGAAAGTAAAAAGGACAAGAGTAGAGAACAAAATGAATTTATTTTCTAAAATTATGTACAATCTTGGTTGCATTTCAGCGACGTGATTACCATGCAGATTAAATAAAAATTTCAGGCGTTTGTCAAATTGAATTGAACTGGTCCGACTCCTCTCCGAAACGTGTTGTCAGCGGTAATGTGAGCTGTGCCTTAATGTTCGTTTGAAGCTTCTCTTTAGTTGAATTTATTATATTGGCTTCCTAGCCTGTTCTTGAATCCAGAGATTAGGTGAATATAACTTGGCTCTAAATCGAATTTTTCATGAGGGGAGGTTTGACAATGTGTACAAGAAGTCTAATTCAATGCGTTGATGAAATTGTTCGAAAGAGACGGAATTGCTAGAATCCCAGAGCAACGAGTTGATGCCAGAAATTAAGACCTTGAATCACGAATGCTTAGACTTTCCTCCTTCATATTCTTTCTAATGAGCCTCCAGATTAATAAGAAGAATAAATAAAAAAAACATTAAGTTCATCATCAGCGTCAAAGTTCTTTAAAACAGGATAAAAAACAGGATCAATCGATATCACAAATACGTGAACCTCCACAGTAAAGAAAAGAGTTTTTTTTTTTTAAACAAAACTTTATTCATTATTTGAGGAATATGCAAAACACTTTTTTAAAAATCTATAATCAAAATGAAACAAAGTAATTATCTGATAAATATCTTTATATATTTTAAAGAATTCTATGCATGTTAATAAATATTATGATATTTCGGTCAATTAAGATACTCTGCACCATCCAAAATAGGTTTTAAATATGTGAAACAGAATACACTAGTTGTTTTGTTAGTTTTGCATGAATATGAATCTCCTCATTGTTTTTTAATTACTACGAATTTACTTAACTTCCAAATTAGATAATACATTCCACTTCGGACATTTATTATTATTTTAATTCCTATAATAATATAAGAATATTTGAAATACTGAAGCGCTTTTATGCGATTTTTGCATTTTAAATTACTTTATATTTTCATTTAATTTTCATGTTTAAAATTAAACATTCAGCAATTTGATGCTCGAGTCATATTAGTCATGAAGCTATGTTATATCTCCATACTAGGACTTACATTTTTCTTTAAATATGTTCTATTGGGTTTAATAAGGGTGTCTGAAATAGTGTTTTCAAAATTTTGGCTAGTGATAAAGACATTAGAAATTAATATTGAGGGCTATGTGTTTAGGATCGTTATTCTAATAAATAACTAAGCTATTTTAATACTCAAATTTTAGATTGGTAATTTTGTACTATCTTGCAAAATACTTAATAAAGAACATGATTCTTTATTCTATCTTTAAATAAATTTCCTTTTAGTCCTGAGATTGACTTGGGCCTCCTCACATAAAAAAACTTCACCTCACATAAAAAAACTTTAATGTTCCGACAAAATTTTTTGATTTCTTCTTCTTTTTTTTCCCATTTTTTCTTTCCCATGCAATTATATGTTCATGCAAACCAAAAACGTTCATTTTACTTTATCTGCAGTTAAGAAATTATTTCTATGCGTTTCGGGCTTATTTTCGAAGGAAACGTTCGCTTTTTGTATTAATAAAAAAAATTATAGTCTTGAAGGCCCATATATTCTACTTGATCTGAAAACGTATCAAACAGTTTGAGATAAAATTGAAGTAGGAAATATTTTAGTAAATTTTATATAAATCAATGGATTCCCTACAATTGTACATTGATACACACGTGGATTTTCTACAATTTTTTAAAAATAAATCTATTACACTGATCTAATTTTACTGGACGACATATTCTCGCCTTGTTTTCAATGCTATTTTCTTCTTCAAAGTAATACTACACTGTGGAATAAATAAAATATACCAATTTAGCGATATGCTGAATTGTTCATTACTATTATGATGAAAAGAAAAATCGAATTTTAAATGAAAAATTTCGAATGATATTTATATATTTTTAATAATTAAAAGCCATTTTAAATTAATAAACAGAACTTAGAGAAGAAAGCAAGCAATCTGGCAGTAAAGCAAACAAAACGATTTTTTAAATGTCATCAAAATGCAAAAGTAAAAAAAAAAAAAAAAAAAAAAAAAAAAACGTGTTAGTCAATTATTGTAATAATAAATTTAACCGAAAATTTTCGATGTACATTTTATTGTTTCAAACTTTTTATCACTGCATTTATTTAAAAAAATTTTTTTAATCTATTTTTTTTCTTATTAAAATCACACGAAGATGAATAAGAAAAAGTATTGGAATTCATATTCTAAATTAATTCTAGGCTATACATTTTAAAAGTATACGAACAGATTTGAAGCCACTGCAATTAGTTATGAAAAATTCGATGATATGAGAGAAAAAAATATATATTCAGTTTTAAAACATGAATAAATATAAATGGCAAGAACTAAAAAAAATATTAGAAATTTGAAGTTTTTTTTAAATGTTTCTATTGAATTTGTTGGCATTAAAAATAACTTTTCAATAAATTCAAAAGATTAAAAATATTTTTTTCTTTGCGATGTTATTGAGTGCATTTCGAAGAATTTCGATAAGTTTGTTAATTATTTTTTTAGCTTTTTCACTCAAATATCAAAGTTCGAAGATTTTATCCTTGTAATAAGATTAAATTGACTAGATATAAGAAACGTCAGCAATATTTTAAACTTTGTTCTCAGAATATATTTTAAAGAATTTCTTCGCAAGTACCTCATCAAATTTTGAAGTATTTCGTTCAGTACCATAGTTGAAATTCTGCTGAATAATGAGGTCTTTTAAAAGAGTTCGTATTTTTGCTTAAAGTGGGTGGAAGGAAAAGAAGAATTTTCTTTTTCTAATATTTGTTAGCGAAGGAAAAAGGAAAATTTGGCAACTTTGTCATTTATTATACATTAATACGCATTCTAGGAAAAGACTTTTTTTTGTCTGCGTTGAAAGGTCAAATATTAGGTGGCATAACGGACACAATTTTTCGCCTTTTTTGTTGACTTAATTCGAAACTCAATTTTGAATCTGAACTGGGTTGCCAACCTTAAGGTGATTAATATCTAATGGTTTTAATCGAAATGCATGATTAATAATGAAATTTTTGTAAAAGGGGTTGTAGAAGATGTTCCAAATTTTTAAAAATAGTTATTCATGGTAACACACAAATAATTAATAATTTCTTTTGTTCACAATTAATAAAATCACAAGTTATCAGCTATACAGACAAAATCACAAGCTATGTGATAATCAGCGAGCGTATCAACAATTTTCATAAAGAAAAAATAAGTTAAATGAAAATAAAAACCTTGATTGTTTTTTATTTCATATTTACAACGATATTTTCTTTTTTTAATGGTGCATTAACGACATTTCATACTTCAACAAATGTTGTTTAAATCTGGATGTCGTTAAAATAATTAAATTGATGTCGTTAAAATAATTAAATTAATCTTAAACTTACCTTTAAATGAAAAATGTTTAGTTATAAGAGAATTAAAAGTTTAGTTAATATTTCCTTTCTATTTATGTTGAATATTCCATTAAATTTTCCTACTTAAAATCTAAGGATATAATAAATGAATAATTTTATAGTTCGGTTATTTAATAATGTCAAAATACGAATATAAAGTTTGATAACGTTAATTATTTTGTTTCCCATCGTGAGTGTTCGAATAATGTATTTATTTAAAAATCTCAAATATTTCGGAAAATGAATAGAATCTGCATTTTTTATTAATTAAAATATAACATGTAACTGTTAAAATTCGAAAACGATAAAAGTTTTCTCCAAAAATATTCTTTAATTTTTATTTGGTATATTTTATTCTTTAGTGAAATTTTGTAAATGCTATATTTCCATGTTTTGATAATTTAACTGCCAATTTTTAAATAAGACATCTGATAACATATAATGTTTGATGTATATAATGTGACTAGTATTTTTGCAAAAGTGAAAAATGGTAGATCAGTGAAATCAAAGTAGAATTCTACAATAAATATTCTTTTTACGACTTGAAATAAACTAGAAAGAATCAGAAATTATGCAAAACCACGTACTAAAAGATTTCATTTTTTTCTTTTAAGAACTAAATACATAATTACTTTAAAAGTAAGTGATTTTTTTTCAAATGAAATGTTTTCTATTTGCTGATTTTAGTCTCTTTTTGAAACAAAGAAATGTAAAAATAACACAAAGTTAATATGGTATTTTCATGACAAATAAATCCAATTTATTTAACACGAATTGTTAAAAGAAATGAATTATGTATAAATCGTCAACTATCATATATATTTTCCCTATTTTGAAATAATTAATTTAAGCATCTTTTGGAACATTAATCGAAACCAATTTTGCAATTGTAAGGCATATAACCTTTATAATATTAAAATTGATATGACAAGTATGGCCAAAAGAATTCGCAGAAAAAGTGTGTTCACTTCAATTTAATTTCATACCCGGATAATTATCGTCTGCTGTGTGGAAATTGTTTTGTCGGCCGTCGTTTATTGGGAAGCTTCCAGAATTTGATAATACGAGTACATTGAATTGATAGCTGTCACAAAAACAAGGCATTTCGTCTGTTGAAAAGTCACATTTAGAACTGCTTTCCATTATCTTTTAAATCCATTATCTTTTATTTTCATGACAATTTTTCAATTGCTTTTCAGAATCTTTGGTTTCTGAAAGGAAAAATTAGGTCAAAACTGTTTTGAAGAGCATTATTCACAGATTTTTATTATTAAATTATTCAAATACTTTTTTTACCCTCAGATTTATAAAAATCAAATTATAATGTTCTTTCTAAAGAACATAATGTTTTTTTTTATTGAAACCAAGTCTATTTTTCTTTGATGTTGTATGAAACGAATTCTCTTCTACAAAACCCTATAATGAAAATAATAATAAGTAAGTTAAAATAATTTTGAGGCACATTCGTAGATTTTATAATTAGATTTCAAATATTTTCTAGCTTTCATGATTATATGAGGGATAATAAGAAATTATTTTCTAATTCATTTTATGCTTTAAAAATCTGTTTTGTATTACTGCACAATTTTTTTAACAAAAATAGTAATGATGTTGAAATCATTTTCAGATAATCTTACAGATTTCATTATTAAACTAATTAAAAGATTCATGTCTTTATATATATATATAGAATCAAAGTATTCACGTATTTATTTTGATGTAATGTATAAAAAGTGGTATTTTAAAATGCAATAGAAGATAAAAAATGGTAGGTGATTAAAATTGTTTCTGTAGTATATGTCGTTTAAAGAAAAAAGTTCAGAGAATAGAAAATGGCTCTCTTTCAAATTCAGACCTTTTGTTTTAGGTTAAGTTTTTCATTCGCTTTCCTTTTTAATATTATGTTCCAACTGATAGCCATATGACAGGCGCTAATTTTCAGATTTGTGATTAGAAATTACACTCTCGACATACTACGCACACTTGTAGCCTGCCCTGTATAAAGTTAGTACTGTAAGGATATGTATATCCCTTGGATTTTTTTTTGTTTGAAAAATTGTTCTATTCTATAGCTCTATGAAACAAATATTTCTTTATTATTTTACAAAAATAGAATTTAGATGTGTTAAACTAAATAATTTGGAAATTTTTTGAAGTTGAAATATAATTACATCTGCAGAGACTTTGGTCACTATGAGGTAAAACTTCACAGCTAAGTGTTTCCAGGTTCGAAATCTGATTCTAGCAATGACATGGCTATGTGTGTGGGTATGATGCAAAACCAAAATGGAGGGTAACACGTTTTTCTGTTAGCCTGATGTGGAACTTGAAAACTGTTTAGTGGGTCAGATTTTATGATATTCATCTGACATCAGTTCGTTCCAAAATAGCTTTTGTGCTTTGTCAAAAAGAAAGTTTATCTAAATAATATATTCATAACAGATAGGAAAGGGCAATTTTGTAAAATGATTATAAACAAGACTTAATTAGGCTGCATATGTAAACTTTTTACCCTGTGAAATAAATCATCAATATTTTAAATATCAAATAAATTCTTAATTTATTATTAGAAGTCTCACATTATGCAATTGATTTATCGAAGAATTTTTGTAGATATTAAATCTGAATTTCCTTTTGTTAAATTTAATTGATATCATTTTACATTATTCTCAATATCAACTTAACCCTATCGAGATAGATCTGAAACAATTTCATTCCACACTAGTACAAAAGTGCCCAGTTAGGCTCCAAAAGGTTAATTTAAAATAATTAATTTATTTATTGTGCAATTCGATTTAAATTAAAGTCCCATTTCAAAAAGTACGTGAACAGCTCGGCGATTTCGAACTATATATTTTGAAATGGCACTCACATAGCTTGAGAC
The DNA here is from genome assembly GCA_026543865.1 of Argiope aurantia. Classification (NCBI taxonomy): domain Eukaryota; kingdom Metazoa; phylum Arthropoda; class Arachnida; order Araneae; family Araneidae; genus Argiope; species Argiope aurantia. Next base: position 558,078 of record JAPMOR010036199.1, read on the forward strand.
GGTGCAATATCACCAAATTTTCACACCACACCAAACATTCACACTCTAGTATAGCACATCTAATCCTTTTGGACTAACGACTCACTTCGATGTGGAACGGAAGTTTGAGAAGGAAGAGGACTCCAAACTCAGATATCATCCTCATCATCTAATTATGGTTCAAATTTATAAAATCCTTTAAAACTCTCATATTGTTTCAAACGGCGTGCAACCATCTGTATCGATAAATTTAATGTACATTAACCTCGTGTTTACAACAGACATTTGCACAAACAGATACTGAACCCCAATACCGACGCGGAGACATCCACTAAATCATTACGGCTCATAATTTACGCAGGAAATTCAATCTCATTAAAATTTAAAGAAAAAGATTTCCTACTTTTCATCATCCAGATAATTTGTTTTCTTGAAACTTCCTTTATTTTAAATTGAATTCATTGTTCCGAGATGAATTTCCTTACTTCTAAAAATCGATTAAATAAAACAATATTAAAAAAATCCCAGTTCTTACTTCCAACAACGGAAATTTAGCAGAAAGATATCATCAAATCATTAACTTTGAATTCAGGAAACAATTAACTTCATCTCACGCATTTCTTTTTAAAAGAAAATTGAATTTTGATTGTTTCTGGAGTAATCATTATTTTGTAATTTTTTAGAAATCTTCCAATAGTTGTTTACTTAATTGGAATCTCTAACGATCCAAAGTATTAACAATAATTTGTATTCTAATACATATTAAGAAATCTATGGAAATTTTCTACTAATGAAAGAAGCATTTTTGTTATTGTTTGGATTTTCCAATTTCCTTTATAATGTGTTGTTTCAGTTTAATTAATTGATATTGCAAATTAATCAATCAAGTGCAAACTTATCTGATATCTATTGCGTGTATTTTTTTAATGCTGACATCTGACGTCATGAAGCACGTCCATGACGTCACTGCTACGAGTAACTCAGTGAATTCTAAAGGTCATACTTAACGAATGATTTTAATTGTATGAATTTAATCAGTGTAATTCAAAGTGAATGTTTTTATAGGGTCGTCTTTTATTTATTTTTAAAGGAACTGTTGAACAGTTAAAATAAGTGAGAAGTTAGATTAAAATGTATTTAAGTATGTTTTTTTTTTCTAATAGTTTTATAAATTCGTGCTAAATTGTCATGTTTTAAAGCCGCTTTATTTTGATTCTCTTACATATGTTTTCTACATTGTTTACATTACTTTTTCTAATATATATGCCCATGGCATTGTACCTCTTTTAAAAACACAAACGTTTAACTGATCTGTTTTCTGTAATTCGCGGAGTTTTAACCTCATTCGTACATGTCTTGAAAACTACACAGATATAAAACAGGATACTTTAGCTTATAAAAAAAAGAAAGAAAATCACACGATTAAATTTTTGATAAAACCATGAAAACGATTTGAATTTTAGGCCAGCAATGTAATCTGTTTTGGAAAATAGTCGAGAAAAAAAAAGGAATGAAAAATAAAAGAAATTGCAAATTTCAGGGAAAAAAAAAACTACTACTAAAATGATGTCAATTGAAAGATAATTTTTTGAATTGTAATATGGTGTGAAAATCATATTTGTGCTAATATATTTATGGATGTTATGGTGGAAAATGTTAACAATTTTATTTAATTATTAAGTTATTAAAAATCTAATTAAAATTTTTTTTAATTTACTGTATAGTACACATTTTTACCCTGCAAGTATATACATGCAAATCCGGTAGCTGTAGGCCAAACGGTCCGGTCTATAGAATGCCAACATACACATATATATTCTTTTCTTTATTATTGGTACAGATGATTAACTAACTATACTGGATTTTTTTTGTAAATGAAGACACTGATTTAAAAAAGACTAGGGCTTCTTTCAGAGTTAATATAAATTAGTTAAAGAAAATTATAAAGTTCAATATTTATTAGTGAACGAATTTGTTTTACCAAATTAATTAATTTATTTTACGATATTTTATTTTGTAACTACATTTTTGCTTATTACCTGAGAGAAAAAATCCAACAGAATCAGATATATATAGTTCTATATATCTATAGTTCAGATATTTATCTAAACATTATCTATAGTTTTACATTTTGTGGGACGACATATTTATTCATTTAAATTTATGCTTCTTAAATGATTTGTTAGTAGATTTTGAATACCCAAATTTATAAAATGATGTAATTATAATAATTTTATTTTAAGAAAAGAAAATTCATAATAACAAAAATGTGAGTAATGTATCTTATTTTTTAATTAATTAATTTTTTTTATTTAAATATGAATTCAAAATCGATTTTAAAGCTATTTTTCTTTTTGTACCATCATTTATCAAATCAACACAACTATAATTTAAATTAACATAAATCATGCAGTTTAAGTGAGATTAGAATAATCATAAATAGATTATTATAAATGGTTTTATTTTTAAAGGATGGCCCAGTTAAATTATTTTTTAAATTATCTACTTCCTTTATATCTTCTTTATATTTTCTTAACTCCTTTTTTAAATTTTTTTTATTTGAAAGTAGTCAACCATTGGTGTCTAAAGCCATCATGTATGAAAGAATTTTGAATTAAAAACAATAACAACTAACTGAACAGCCGTTGAACTTTAATCAGTAGCTTTTGCTTCTTTTTTTTATATTTCCTAATTTACAAGCAATTGCACTTCGTGATCATTTAATATTAAATCACAAAGCATGAAATTTAACTTCACTCGAAATAATAATGCTGACATGTCAAACTAGAACATTAAAAAGAAATTTCGTAAATGATGAAATTAAAAAAAGGCACCATTGACAACTGCTTGAAAAATTTGTTTTGAATAATTTTTCCTGTTTTGAATTATCATTCTAACCAATTATATTTTCTCGTGTATGAAATATATAAAGAGAAAATATTCCATATGCAGTCAATATAGAAAAAAAAATTAACTCAAAAAATTAGACACTGGAACTGTGACGATTCTTCTGATTTAAAACTAATTTCGTATAAAAATCATCTGGGTTTCTTTTATCTGTTTGTCTATCTTTCTGCGGGTATGTGTGCAAACGATTATTCGAAAAAATAGTAGTTCGGTAAGAGAAATTTAGGTTACCGTTTTAATACTAAATTTATTAATATGGCTCAAATTTTGGATTGTGCATTTTTGATTGACCGCTGGTCAGTTTGTACATTTATAATATGTAAACGAAATAACTCAATGATGTAGATGTATATAATTTCCCTGGTTATATTTTTTTGAACAAAAATCTTACAATCTTTGTGCCAAAGTTCCATTTAGAGCGGGAGAGAGCCAATTTGCAAGCATAGTGTTTTTTTATTATTCTATGAAGAATAAAAAATCATTAGTGCGGGGTTCGGAAAATACAAATCTAAGCAATCGCGGAGTTCACGACCTTCAAGGTATCTAACTTTCATGCTGGAGAAAAGGGTAATTAATAGGGAATATAAAGGGTGTCGCAAAATTAACGTAAGATTTGAAGTTGTCATCATTCGTGTAGTAAAGTGTTGGCAACCCTATTAAAAAATCCATTTGACAGTTGATAGTTTAGAGTTAGTAAAAAGGGGGAGTTACACGATAGAACAACGTGTTTTCATTCTTGAACAATAATTTAAAAATAATGAATGTCTGGCGGCCAAAATTCTGAAACTTGAGAATTAGTCCCCTAGATCGCGGGATTTAACACCATTGGATTTTTTATGGGGTTATTTGAAATCAAACGATTATGACAACAAGCCCACAAGCACGAATGCATTGAACTAGGAATGCTGAATCGACGAGAATTGAGACACATTTATGTAAAATGGTTATGAAAAAAAAAAACAAAAGGACGTGTTATTGCTAGCAAAACCGTGGGGGTCATTTTTCCTATGTGTTATTTTATATCCTGTGTACTTTATGATACAATAAAGATATAGCACTTTAAAGGGGAAAAAATGTGTTTTTTTTTAAATTTCATTCAAATCTTGCGTTAACACATTGTTCTATCGTGTGAGGCTCCATTTTCACAAACCATATACTATCAGCTGTTAAATGGTTTTTTTTTAAATATTGTTGACAACACTTTACCGCATGAAAGGTGGCAAATCCAAATCTTGCGTTAATTTTGAGACACCCTTTGCAAGAAAACTTTAGGGTGATCTGTTTGCAGAGTGGCATTTGCATTACAGTTAAAATATGTTACTACATTTAGTCGTGAGGATATTAGAATCTAGTCGTATAAATATTAAATAACGTTTATGTGCATATTTAGTAGTGATTAAAAATTATTATTCAAAAAAAAATTAGAGGAAATACAGATTTAAAATACTGATTAATTGTTGCGTATATAATTTTTTTAAATACAAAAAAAGGCACAATTTTTATTTTATCATTTTATATTTTTGAAATTATTTCTGGGAATCAATAGTGTTACTCAATTAAAAAGCATCAATGGAAATTCACGGAAAAAACAAAATTATAGTAAAGATTATCATTGAATCAATTGGTCTCCATTGCCTATTGGCAGAGTAATTTTACATTCAGTGGACATTAATTAGAGAAATGTTTTTCATGCCATTGATTATAAGTTTAATTGCGTAATACGTATACACAATTTTTTTGCGACCACACATTATTAGAAATATCTGTGACAAGAAAAGAAAGTAAATAAGAATATATCCGTAAGAGAACAAAGTAAACAAAAAAATAAAGGAAGAGTAAGTAGTTTTCGTGGATTATCTTAGAGGATAATTTTTTGATAAATATGGATGTGAAGTTACCGATGCATTCAAACATAACAAAATAGAACATTAATGCCTTTTTCTTTTTCACCGCGATTTTGTAAACAACAATTATTTATTTGTATTTTGTTTTACTTCGCAATTGTTTTTGTTTACATTATATTTTTTTATCAATGCCCACATGTATTTTTCCTGTTTGTGTTTACATTAATAAAAAATTAACGTTTTGAGTGATAAAATATTTTGCTCATAGTTATAAATATAAGATTGAAATACCTTTGTTTAATATGGAGGTTTATTTTTATCCAAAAATATATAAAAAATAACAAATGTGTATAGGAAAGTAAAAATTTCATTATTAATATCTTTCATGCTTTTTTTAAACTTTTACTACAAAATAATTTTTTTCATCGCCAGTTGTGTAAATCTATACAAATAAAAAAAAGTAAAGAAATAATAATAATCAATTAATTATTATAATCGAATAAAAAATGCTTCATTCAAATTATTTAGTAAGAAACTCTAACAATAAACTAAACGTATTTATTCATTTTTTTTACTTTAAGTATAAAACGTGAAATGTTGATTAATAATTTAATTATCTATTATTCAAGTTTAATTTGTAAAGCCTAAAAATATAGCAGATAAAATAAAACTGTTGTTGCATTAGGTTTAGTTTTAAAATTTGTTGAACATTTTGAGAAAATTTTAAGAATATTAGATTATTTAAATTTTTTAAAACCAAAAAAAAAATTCAATTTTTTAAAAATAAATTCTAAAAATATTGGAATGTTAGTTTATTTAATATTCCTCAAAAGAAACAAAAATATTCAGTATTTAATTATTTGCCATTTTAAATCTTCGGAGAAATATATATTTTTCCCAATACACATTGTAATGTAATAAAAAATTTATTGCTAAACTGAAATAAAAATTGCTGTTAAAATTATCGTTCGGGAAAATTAAATAAACTGGAATTCAGAATTAACTTATCAATTATCTGGCAATAATCAGAAAAGTATGCGAAAGTTTGAGCATAAAATAAAGAATTCCAATTTAAATTTCCGAATAATTACACATTTTTCAAGCACTAATGTAATAAAAAAAAGCACAATTAATTTTTTTAATATTTACAAATTAATATTCCAATATTTTTAAAACTCAATTGATGAGAAATTTTCTCGAAACTTATAGCAAAATTGAAGAATCTAGAATTAGAAGTCCTAATTAAACATCACATGTAGCAAATATCAGATAAAAATGGAATTTTCAAATTATTTTATCAATGGTTTGGCAATAATCAGAGAAAGGGAGCGAAAATTCGTTGAGAACGATGAAGCTCTTCACAGATTGGTCAAGAGAGCTGATGACGAATCTTTGACGACTCAATCAAGATCCAGGTCAAGTTGAGAATGAGTCAGTGCCTTAGGAAAATATTTCTTATTCTTTTGAAAGCATGAATGAAACATTCAGTCTTATCTATCGTGACTTTACAGCTCACTCACTCTGTCAATAAATACTACGAGGGATTTTCAGAAAGATTTAAAAGATTTCGATCACATGATCTGACTCCCCGTTTGCTTCGCATGACGATTGATCGCATGGATTGAAGTATGAGTGGTTAGTCATTGATAACATTTGGAATCATGTTAGTTTCTTGTAAAGGTCAGATCTATTTCTAATAGCTGTTAAAGACAATAAATGATAAGACTATCCAACTAAACCTGTTTATCATCTGTTTTTAGATTCTTGATTTATTTTCTGGTATATATTTGGATTCCGATTTTATCAATAACGTATTGCAGCAATCTAGATTGTTTATCAGCAAAAATAGAGAAAAATTCCATTCCTATAGAGGGAGTTGCTACTCTGTAATTTCAAATATTTGGAGAACATTCTCAGTTCAGCATTATTTGAATTCAGATAATAGTTTTCTCTTTGGCCTTTATAATTTAAAAATGGTGCAAATTATTGAAATTCGTTGACCAAAATCAGATATGAATTGTTCGTACTAACGCCATTAAAAGTTTGATCAAATAATTTTGATATTTGAAGAACATTCTCAGTTCAGTATGATTTGAATTTAGGTACTAATTTCTACTAAATTAATAATTTAAACCAATGGGAGTAGTCTCCTTAAAACTTTCTTGCTTATTCTAATAAATTTGTCGCACCAGAGAACGCATTTTATGGCACTAGCGTATAAATTTTTTGTTAACTTTTGGAGAGAATTTCGCATTTTTACTGAATCTATCGAGTGATACTTGACGAGTTACGTGGCGATGAATCCTTGGCATGAGTTGATTATATCCAAAAATCGAATTTGCGTTTTAGATATGTTTTTCTCAACAAAATAAAATAAAGATTTGATATAAACTGCACTTGTAGTCACAAATTCTCATCCAAATTTGATATATTTAGGCAATTGTGTTTTTGGATTATCGCGTTTACTTATTTCTGAAAGTACAGACTTACAGACATACAACCTATTGTGTGATTTTGCTCAAAATTTGGCAGGTGTCTATAGTATAAATGTTCAATCCATGTACCAAATCTTATATATCTAGCTAGCTTCGTTTTGTAGTTGTCACGTTAATTTATACACGATCAGATAGACAAACGGACTTCCTCTGAATGGATTTTATTTAAAAGATATGGGAAAATTTTTTGTAAGACCGTATACCAAATTTCAACCATCTAGGTCATAGTGTTTTTGAGTTAACTTTGTCACAGATAGGCTGAGAGACATTTACCAAAAATGTGTTTTTCAAGCTTAGAGAGGTCTAAAACGTGGAGATTCATCGAAATATCGAATTGAATTTTGATGATTTTGATTGATTGATTGATGATTAATTGAATGATTAAAATCAAAGACTAATCTCTACTATTTACATCTACTAAATACTTGATAAAGTAATTTTAATTTTATCACTTTTTTGCCAGAGAGATAATAATGTTGAAGCATAT
>JAPMOR010036199.1:565889-580651 GCA_026543865.1 Argiope aurantia
TTCACCATATATATATATATATATATATATATATATATATATATATATATATATAATTTGGTTATTATTTATTTTTATAATATACTAATCAATATACCCAGCGCAGCTCAGAATTAAAATACTCTCCTGTTTAATATTTTTTGTGTAAAATCCAATATTATATAAATTATTATGATTTACACGATCCTTTTATAGTATAACTTCACTTCATTGGCGGCTCTTGGGACTTGGTTACTTGTAATCGCTTAAAAATGAAGGGTATATTAATTCTTTCAGTTTCCTTTGGGTATCGTTGGATAACTAATTTAAACAACGAAATTTTTTTTAAAAGATATGAAGCAGAATTTTCAACAAATAGCGATATAGTATATCAGAATCTGTTTCATTGGCGCATTTCAAAATAAACTGCGTTAAATTTGAAAAGAAATTATTAAAAAAAATTGAAGAAAAAAATTGCACATAAAAGAATTGGGTATCTCTAAAAAGCTAAAATGTTGAATTTTAAGAGAATTAGAGTATTTTTTTTTTAAATATTTGTTCTGAAGTTACTGCAAAATAGCGCAAATTTTCAGTTTTTTTAATTAAATAAACAATTATTTAACTTCCGCACTTTAAAAAGTTGGCTAATATTATTTCTCTTGTCTTAAAGAATAAATGCGCAAAATTTGTCTGAAATTGGTTTAGCTGCTTAACAGAAGATACGGTACATAACCATCCATAACATATATCAACCACAATGACTTTTATTTACAGCATGATAAGAAAAGAGCAAAAGATGTCAAATTTTAATATTGAACAAAACTGTCAAATTTTCTGCATTTTTACTACATTAAAAGAATAATTTTTAATGTTTATGCAATCTACTGCATTCCCAATAAACGCAAAATACCAATTTAAAATGCATGCCAAAATATGCTTTTTCTTTCTCGAGAATAATTAACTTCACCTGAGCAACGAAATTACATTAATAATAGTAAAGAATGCAGTTAATTTGTACATAGTAAGCAGGACGGCGACGAAATATCCAAATTGTAATGATTAAAAATTGAAATTAAAAGAAACAGAAGACAAAAAAAAAAAAAGAAAGTTGGGGGGGGGGGAATCCTAAAGAAAGAAAGGCGTTTTTAGAATTTCTCAGTGATAAAAAATAGTCAATTCTATTTCCTCCTGTTTATATGCCTTTTTGAAATGTACACTAACCAAAGTTTCGCTCAATTCTGTGCTATACCGAGAAACAGCAGATTTGTAGAAAATTATAGTACACTGCAAATGACACATAAAATGCAGTTATGCCCGGTTTACACGCTGCGTAAAAAGGGACAGATTTATGTTTGCCATAATTTCATAAGATAGATTCAGGTATTCCATGCTTGGCTATAAATTGCCGTTTCGGCGTCCCTGATTTTTTTTTACACTTCGTTTCGTATTAAAGGGATGGATATTTACACGAAAAAACATGGTAAAATAAAAAAAAAGGTCAACATACTTAAATCTTAGAAACTATAGAAAAGAAATGACATATAAAACGAACAAAACACACACACACATAGCCTCGCATCAGAAAGAACAAAGAGCAAAAAATGTCGGAATCAATCTATTATAAGTGATCAATTTTTTCTCGCCAAAAAACCCCCACCAAATTCTACAAATGCATGCGCAGGAAAAAAATATGCAATACATCGGCATGTTGTTGTCCCATCGGGTCTAGTGCTTGCCATGGATCGAACAGCAATTTTCACCCTTTCTAGCGTGCGCTGCTTAATGGCCGAGTGTAAACCCGGCTTTAGTTTGCTTTATATATTCTTTTTTGTTTTTCGCTTTTCGTATGTAAACTCAAGCCATTTTTTTAGAACGAAATTCAAGGTATTATATATGATGTAATTTAAACAAATAATCTCAAATTCCTTTGAGAAGATAATGTATCTATTGGAGAAAGCATAAATTGATTATTATTTGATATTTACTCAGTAACAGAGCCATATTTAAGCATATTTCATATTGAGTTCAAGGATGAATTTATGTGCCCTTTGATTTGGAATTTCATTAATTGATTGAATTCACTTTGATTTGGAATTCCATTTCCATTGGAAAGCATCCAATGGAAGTGGAATTCCAAATCAACGTTGCTTATCTGAATTATTAAAATAGTCATAATATTTCTCACTCAAGTTTAGAACTTCAGTAAGATTTCTATAATTTTAAATTCAATGAATCTTCTCCCTCCGGAAGCTAAGGTAAGCAACAGTTTCAAAAGCATTCTTAAAATAACTTACAAATTTGATGCATTTTCATAAAGATATAATCATGAACTGTTTTTAAGTTATGAACATTAAGTTATGAAGAATTAATTCCACAGATCCAGAATTATAGTTAAAAGTTAATTATAGTCCGGAATTATAGTAATTTCTATGGATTTATATTCTTTTGTTATTATTCATTGCTTTTAAATATAAATTTTATATACAGGATGTAATTTTAAACATATCAAAAATTTTAAATCTAGAGAAATCTCATATAGATTTTCGCATCTTCATTAAAACAGTGAAAAAATATATCTACCATTTATCGTCTGCGATGGAAATATATTTTATTGCCTTCAGATATTTCCTGATTAATTAACTTCTACTACTCCACCTTTGAAATTCTAAAGTTAATTCTATTTTTTAATTTAAATTTATCTGGAAGGGATATGGATCTTTGGAGTTTTATTATCTGGGGGCACGGCAGTGCCCCCGCCATGTCGAGCAAAAACAAGCGGCATGGCAGTACCATCCTTTTCTCGAAGCAGTTCCGGCCATTTTCGACCCCCTATAACTTCGTTGTGGATAAAACTAGAAGCCTGAATTTTCAGTAACAAAGCAGGCATTATATAAACACGGAATATTTCAAATTTCATTAAATTTGAACCAGTAGTTTAAGAATTATAACTAGTCAAAGTTTGTGAATTTTGTCACTGACTGACTGACTGACCGATCATCAAAACTCTAAGGCACTTTTAGCAGGCATAGAAGCTTCAAATTTAGAATACAATTAGTGTTTAGTGTATAAATCAAGGAAAAACTAAAATATGCGTGAAATAATGGACGGATCGATAAATTTCTCGAAGTTTCGAGCATTATCCATTTTGTCGGCAAATTCGTCGCCAAGTCGCCAAATGGTCGCCACTTTTGTCACCAAGCTCTGGGATCACTGGCTCAACATCAGACAGCATCCAATACAGATTACTGTAAAATGGTCTTTCTTATGATGACACTATTTGCGCTGGGAAGCAAATTTACAGGTTTGTAACAATATCAAATTTGAAATAATTCAATTTGAAGCTGTGGAAGCTGCAAATGCAATGGGTGACTTTCAGAGAATCAATCTGGTAGAAGAAGAGCAAATTGATCTTCAAAGTATGATCGCAAAACTTAATGCCGATTAAAAAAAGTCTTCGATATGATCACAAATAAAATGGACACAACTGATAATAACGCTGACGTTTTACGCTATTTTGTGAGTGGAACTGGAAAGAGCTTTTTAATAAAAACTCTGAAAGTTGGGTTAAGACGTATTTAAACAAAAAAGTGGCAGTTAGTGCTCCAATAGGAATAGCTGCATTCAATGTGAATGGATTGATTATACATAGGCTGTTGCAGCTGCCTGTAGAACACAAGCAAACACCGAAGTACAAGCCACTTTCTGATGAAATGCTCCAAGTTCTGAGATCAGATTTGAAAGAAGTAGTGTTGTTTATCATAGACGAAGTGTCGATGATATCCAATGTTACTTTAACATATATTCATTTACTACGCGTATCTGAAATATTCGACACAAGCGACGATCAGAATGGGTGGTTTGGAAAAAAAACTTCTTGTAGTTTTCGGAGATCTCTTACAGCTTCCATTGGTAAGAGGAAAGTCATCTTTTGAAAAACTATCAACTGCTGAAACTAACAAGTTGTTAGGTTCCCTCAATATACCAAATCTGTGAATTGAACTGTTCATATACAACTAACAATTAACGTGCGACAGCTCAATGATCCTGATTTTGTTGAAATGCTAAATAGAATAAGATTAGGTGCGACTACACAAAAAGACCGTGACTTACTCTCGACTAGATTAATAACTCTCAAATCCAATTCAAATGAAAACAGATTAATTGAAATAATTGAACACCTCTCGAAACTTCCTGATGATACCTTTTGCTTATTACCTACAAAAAACATGTGTCAACAATTAAATACTGCAATGCTTAAATCTCTTCCACATCCCGAAATAAAACTTACAGCTGCAGATAGCATAGATCGCCCCAGTTACCTAACAAAAAGAGCTCGTGAATGTATAAAAAAAATATGAAGACGATGCTTCTATGACTGCAGGCCTGGAAGAGAACATAATTATAAAAATAGGAGCAAAAGTCATGTTAAGGCGAAATATTGACGTGAGTCTTGGTTTAGTTAATGGTGCTATCGGTATCGTGCAAAGAGTAAAGGTTGATCCTGAAAATACAAAAATAATTAAGAAAATATACATTGCATTTAATAAAGAACATGTTTACTAGCTTAGTCCGGTCAAAACTAAATTTGAAATTATTAATATAGCTTATGTTCATCGCGAACAGTTTCTCATATGTATAGCCTATGCTGTAATAATGCACAAAAGTCAGGACCTAAGTCTAAACCTATTTATTTACTTTAGTACACAAACGTCATTGAAATGTAGGGATTTTAGAAATATTCATCATAACTAAAAGAAATTTTGTGATAACAAGAAGAATTGACATTTCAAAAGTACTGAACTTAGATGCTTCAATTTATAAGAAATGAATAAAACAGCAATTACGTGTTCGAAATAGTTTAAGTGATTTGGAAGGTAGCAAATATAAGATTAATGTATCTTGCATAAACATAGCTGCTCAAGAATATACATGATATAGCTATTTGATTCGAAACTTTCCTAAGAATGTAAATTTAATCAATAAATTATTCAATTATGTGCGCCTTATGTAAATACATCAACATTCCAACTTATTTTCTTTTTAAAATTTTAAGTATTGAGAAGAAACCTAGCTAAATAAAACAGAGGAAAAAAATGTTTGAAGTTTCGGATTTTCAGATTATGCCTCGATGGCCAAGCTACATTATCTATCTATATCTATACTTATAATAAAGCTCAATGTGTGTGTGTGTGTGTTGGCGCTCTACAGGCCAGACTATTCAACTTACAGCTACCAAATTTGGCACGTGTATACCTTGGAGGCCGGGAATGTGCACATGGGGGTTATTTTTTCTAATTTTTAATTAGAATTTTATTTATTTAAAAATTAGCGAAATTTTGACGTGTTTCTGCTATAACTTCCAAAAATATTACCGCACAAAAGAGATTTTCACATAAAGTTAAAGATCAAAAATTTATCTTTTAAATGATATCAATTTTTTAACCTTAAAATTAAATTTCTATTTTTAATGAATTTTAAAATAAATATTTTAACTATATTTTTCAACAATTTTTTTCGTACAAAATAAAAATAAAATTTAAGCTGCACGAGCACGTTTCGCATTCATGGGAAAAAATTAACTTTTTTCTAAGTGTTGCCATCACATTGATTAAAGCTCCAATTAAAAATAAATTAAATCTTTTTGGAAAGGAAATCTGCAAAAATATAATTTTCGGCACGTGTCTGTAGGAAAAGAAACAAATATGAAATATTATTTTTTCTAAAAAATAAATTCAAGAAAAATTATTTTATGATCTTTTACACTCTCTATATTATTAATCCAATAAATCAGTTTTATTTTAAGGCAAGTTTTGGTTAATAGGAACAGGATATCCATAAATCAGGGCCACACAGCTAATTTGTAAACCTTTAGTAAGGCACAGATATGCTAAAATGGTCTAAATGGAAAATGATTATATTTTATGTAACTTGATTCAATAAATGCTCTAATAAATAACGAATTTTTGATTTTACATAAAGCGTCTGCTGTGGAAATCACGATTAACAAAATATTCTTGAAACACTAATATTTTAAATAAAAAGAGTTAATTTCCAATCAACTAAATCAATCACTTAAACTGACTGAATTAATGAAAATTTGAATATCACTATTCAATAAAAAAAGGATAATTTTAGATTTTCCATCGATCGTTTCAAAGAAAATACGCCAATCAGCGAGCAGGCTTCTCAAGATTAATTGGTCTAAGATTATGAAAATGTTGAGTTTTTCTAAATTTTTAACATTCAAAACTTCATAAATAAGTCTTAGTTGATCGTGGAAAATAGAAACATTCATTCAATTATTTAAAATTTGGTGTGTCCAGAATATTTCTCAGAATATGATACCTTACTGCATTAAATTAAACTTCATAATTTTTGAAATATATTTATAGGTTGGAACAAAATATTATTATTGATTTCATTTCAATCCTTTTGAAAGCAAAACTAAAAACTGAATTTTATGCTGAATCTGAGAAGTTTTTGTTGAATTATTCTTTGAGATATTACATAAATTATGAAAAATATTTTGTAGTTCACATAAGACTTAAATACGGAGCGATTCTTTTTGCAATACTCATATTCAATAATAATAATAATAAATAAATAATAATAAAGATGATAATTAAAACAAAAAGCTTGGTTTTATTAAAAAATATATCTATATTAATTGCAATTTCATCATTTCCACTTTAGATTAAAGTTGAAGTTTTACCAGAAATGACAACAAATTAGCAAAATATATATAGTAAATTGAACGAAACGATCTAAACAACAGTATAAGTATGGTATGACTATCAAAATTTGAAGATTAAAAATGTTTTGTTTGAGAATCTATTAAGAGACCAGTTACTTAAAATATTTAATTGAAATTGTAGCGAGCGGTAATATTGGCGAACCGGCTGGTCACCAAAGGCGGCTAGTACATAATAAGCCAAACTTTCACCGAAATGGTTGCATTCTCGCGTTTACTTTACGATATTTAGATGATTAAATCAAAAATGCCAATATAATCAGTTTATTTGGCGAAAAATTCAAGTGTCCTCTTTGTAAAAGGAAGAAAATGCTTGCAGTGTGGCATTTTCGCACATTCCCAATTCCCTCCTGTTGCATATGAGAAATAACAATTTTTTTTTTCTTCTCGGATAACTGAGAGTTTAGATTTGAAGGAACACGAGAGTTATTTGGAGACCGATGTCTGAACATTCTGATTTTGAACTTTCATCAAATGACAAAATCAGCATCTGATGTGACATATCATTCCAAATTCCAGGACATATCAAAAAGAGAATATTTAAACTCTAATGTCTGATTTACCGCATATTCCGATTCTAGTCAGATTACTGCATATTCTTTTGTTTCCAAAACCGAGACTTCACCTTGGTTTTCAGTTTCGTATAGGACAACAGAAAGACTGAGAGCTTTCTTTTCCTTTTTGTGGTCCACACATTAAAATTAAATCAGAAAAGGAAGAGAGCTTGATGGCAAGTAAAAATAAACTTAAAACGGTTTTTATTGTAGTCAAATTTGAATTAATTATATTTTATAATCCATATGATTTTTTCTCTGATTTTTACTTACTAATGTTAAAGAATCTGGAAGAATTAATTTTAAAAACTTTCCCAATTGGCATCGACATATTCTAAATGATCATACTTGTGGTCAGGTTTCATAATTAAAAAGTTCCCGCTTAAAGTTAAAAGGAAATTTCAAGGAACACATATGGATACTATAAGTGTTTTTCTATTTAAAAATATTATAGCAGACTTAAAGATGAACGTAATTTTAGTATTTCCTGTTATTGCATCAGAACTGAACTGGGTCTTCCGACTTAAAAAAAATATACAATGTAATCTGAGATGCGCTTTAAATCGAGACAGATTAAGTGGAATTATGCTGATTTCTATTGATAAAATGCATGCAAATATACATTATCGCATAGTTGCAGATTAAAAATGGCAACATTGTCACTATTACTTCACACGTGCGACCACTGATACATATAGCACAAAAAGCCAGACTCTGCCACGCCTCCTTGTTATTTATCAATGTTAATACAGGATTTTTAGAATGGTTGTATTTAGATGGGAGGATGTGATCATTATTATTATTAGTTTATTAATGTCTTTTATTGGGAAGGTCGCCAAATTTGGCACCTTTTCCGATAAATAAAACTGAACCAGACACAACACCCTCTGTTAGACCCTGATTTTCCAAGCGTGCCTTATCAGAAAAATAGTTGAGATCATGAAAATAATTTTAATGCAAGAAAATAATTTAAATACCGAAAACAAAATTTAATAATTATAATTTTAGTAATTTATAGCCACCACTGACAAACAGTTGGTACTTTGGCATTAACGATTACTTAACATTTCAATACGTTATGCAACTTGTTTTTAATTGCAAAAACTCAGCAAAAAAATGCTAAGATACAAACTTTGTTAGACATACAGCTCGTATTATATGTCAATTTTAGAATTCTTGTAACGTTTGTTTATTGTATTCATCATTTCCCTAATTCTCTGCTTTGTACATTTATTCATATAAATACATCATAAAAAAGAAAAGATATATGTAAAAAATGAAGAGTCTTCAAAAATCTTCCAACATAGCTTAGTTCCGAAGTTAAACTTGGCTTATAAGTTCAACAAAATTTCAAAAATATTATTAACAGAAAAAATTTTATTATATTGAAACATATTTAACATGGACCAAATCTTCATATCTTGATAAGCCAAAATAAATAAGCCAAATCTTCCAATAATAAGCCATATCTTCATAATAAATAAAACTAAATCTTCATATCTTGACCTCATCAACAATGGGAACAATGAGCAAAAATGAAAATATTTGCAGCAACGAATGTCCAAAATTAATTAAAAATATAAAAATATCATACAGCAAGAAAAATGCTATCACTGATAACTTTCTCAGTTTTGAGATGATGTTTTAAGATGACGATAAACGTATTTTTGTGCTATAATATTTTTATTATAGCACAAAAAGTATCTCGAAGACAATTGTTGCTTGATTTTGTCTTGTATTAAATTTTTTAAAAATTGTACAAGTGTGCACGTTAATAGTATTCACGTGCTAAAATTTGATAACTCTAAGTCAAACGATCTAGGCTATAGAATGCCATATCACACTTTCATTATTATTATTATTAGAGATTAGTCGCCTTTGGCGACCAGCAGGTTCACCGGATATATTAACTATATTTAATTTCAGTTATAAATAGTCAAGAGCTGCACGCACTCAGCCACCAAAGTAGTATATCTAGACTAAATTTGATAGCCGTAGGTGAAAATATATACACTTCCTTAAAATATATACACATACACTCATATTTATTATAAGTAGATACAAAACTTCGTTTCCATGATTCTATCGTTGCCAAGCGTTAAAGTTGTGTAATTTTAATAGTCTTACACATGTTTTCTTCATTGTATATATGAACTTTCTTAATGAAAAACGGTTGCGTAGTAACGTAGAGACATTGTGTTCAGATTAGAAACTATCGCGAAAAAACATCAAGCTCCAACCCATCTTTTAATTAATGAAGGAAATTCGAGGTGAGCATTCCCCACCTCCAAAGAATTCGTACCAAATTTGGCAGCTGCAGCTCAAATGGTCTTCCCTACAGAGAGGCAAAATATTCTCTCTCATTCATTTTTATTATAAGTAGAGACTGGATTTAATTTAAGGAAGTTGTGCTGTCAATGGTTACGTTGAAATGCTTATTCTTGAATGCTTTATTGTGTCATTTTATTATTTAATTTAAAAATAAATTTTGGAAATCAAGTTCCGAATAAAAATATTAAAATGTTAATATTTAAATGTACAGCATTAAGATAAAGCAAGTGCTTTTCAATGTATTAATGCAATGGCTCAGCAGCGGCGATAAAGATAAATAGCATGCTAATAAGCACTGACTGGATCTGTTGCATATATCTATCCTCACCTGCTGTTTCAGCATGAAGTGCAGCATTTAATTCAACTTAGCAGAATCATGACTTCCAATGTTTACTTTCGGAATTTGCTTTTCATATTTTTACGTTTTATTCCGGGTAAAATGGTTTCTACATCGTTCTCAGAAATCTTTCCAAATCAAAGATAATCACTATTGAGAGAACAATATCTGAAAGACTGAGATTCGCTAGGCAATATTTTTTTGGAGAAAATATTTAGATACGAATCACATACGGATTACATATGAATATTTTTAAATCTTACCCACATATGAAATGGTCATTTAAATAAAAAAAATCATGAATGGACTTAGTTTAATAGTTTAGTTTTATTCGAAACAATCTGCTATATTGCAATATTTATTTCACAATTTATCTATCATTACTAATATTTTTGAACTTGCTCTCAGTTTTACCATGGTGAAAGCGGGTGTAAACACAATGCAAGTACCACAAAAATTTGCAAAATGGCGCTATATTTGTCAGCATGAGAGCAGATAGAGAAAGGCTCTAATAGTTAGTTATAAAATAATGTTTCTTTTTTTGTGTGTGTGTAAAATAGCATTTTTCCAGGAAAGACACACTTATATAGATAAACTTAAAACGAAAATAAATAAAAAAGCGCGAATCGAAATCGAACCGAGGACTTACAAAAACGCGTCATTCATGCTGTTCTGACCATTATACTACATTGTTCGCTCTTCGAAACAGAAACTGAATATACTTATTCTAATAGGTATTTATAAATTTTTTTTTGTTTAAAATCTCGTTTTTTCAAGGAAGACACCTATATAGATAAACTTCAAAAGTACAACCTTATCTAAGTAATCTATCAACTATCTAACCAAATCTTTAGAGCCGTTTTCGAGGTAAACGAAATTAACTATATTTATACAAGAATTGCTCATTTAAAGTTGCAAGATAAGATTAATTAAAAATTTCAGTGGTTTTAAAGAAAGTGACTTCTGAAGTTTTATTTACATGTAAATGAAGTTCCCTATTTATCGATCTCCGAACAATATGATTTATTTGCTGCTTTCAAGAATATGATATATTATTAGTGCTGTATTAGAGAAGGACTCTCCTAACCTCAATATCGGATTCTATCCCCAACTATCTGGCTTCCTTTATCTTAGGCCAGATCTGTATCTGATTTCCTTTCATGGGGCTTCGTTAAGAGATTGTGTTCTAGCCAAAATATCAGAAGATCTGATGCATAATTTCGCAGTTAATTTAATGCTACATGGGAAGAGATTCGGCTCTCTTTGAACAATTGCAGAGCCACTGTAAGATTTATAGATTAAGAGTTGGCTTCATTAATCTATTAAGGAATGTGGGAAATTGCTTTCTTAAATGCAATTGAAATTACTAAGAAATCAAATGGGATTCTTTCTATAAAAACCCTTATTTTTAAACTGTTGTAATCGGGGATATCTTTTTAACTCTGTGAATACTGAAAGGTCCGAAACGTCTAAGCCATGAAACTACGATTAATGCCCGAAATGCTTGGATATCACGGAGAAATTCCTTCTCCTTTCGTTAGGTATGGTTTACTGAATATCCGTGGAGAATATTTATTACCCAAATGAGTTTGGAAGGAGAAAGGTTTTTGAGAATTCTGAAAGAATGACAGATAATACATTTTGCAAAAGCCATGAGTTCAGCGGATACCTCTTTTGCCTATATTACCAGCTTCATTTCGATTTTTGTGTGGAGTAGGGAGTCTTTCTTACCTTTGATAGAGAAATTCCAGAGTTCCATTACTCTGCAGTACCTAGAACATTTTTTAAAAAATGAGAAGATTAATTTATCTCGGTGGTGAACACTCATCAAATTAATATAAACTTGTAACCGCTCTTGTGACGCAAACCATAACTGACTATGATGGCTCTTAATGCCTTGTAATGAATGGAATTTCCTCGTGATGTTCAAGCATCTCGGACATCAATCGTAGTTTCATAGCTAAGACGTTTGGGGCATTTCAGTATTCAGAGAGTTAATAAAGATATTCCCTGTTAAAACAGTTTACAAATAATGACTTCTATAGAAAAATAACAGTTCAGGTCAGGGGACGGCATGTGCTGCATGCTTTCATCCATACTCTTACATGTATCTTAAAACTGTTCCAAACTTTTGTATGTAAATTGTCTGTGTGTAATTTAACCTGTAAATAAATAACTTTTACACTAATTCGGACTTTTTATTAAACCCCTTAACGACCCCACAAACTCTTTTTAAACTTGTTGTCTCATCTGTCAGATATTTTTCAACTTTCTCTCATATGCAGTGCTCAAAAAGACCGTATTGCACTCATAAAAAATTCATAATCGAAATTCTAATGATCTCAAAGACTTCAATGTTTCAAAGTCTTAAAAAATATAATAATATTCGCAAAGGCGGTAATTAAAAAACGCAACCAGCTAGGGAAGTCGATTTTAGTCCATGATTACAAGGTGTCTCGAAACAATGGAACAAGCATACCCCCCCCCCCCCCAAAAAAAAAAATTTTAGACGCAAACATAAATTCCCAATTACAATGTTTCGTTAAATAAGGTACATAATGTATACAAACAGTTTGGCTCCTATGGATATGATTTATCTGTGATTTCCATAATGAGAATCAGAGATAAATTAGAATGAAATATCAGATTTCTTTATTTTTAAATCTAGAGGACCGTAACACAAATTTATATAGATTTATTTTTAAAATGCAGATATTGTCAATACAGTAAAATTGTTATTTGTAAAAATCCAGTCATCCTGTCTTGAAAGAAATTTGTTGATTCCATATTTTCGCAAAGATAAAATACCATTCATTATACAATAAAGATTTTAATTATCATCAGCAATTTTCTATAAAAATATGAAACACCATTTTCAGAAATTCGTTAGTCGGTCACATTTTATACAGGGTGGTTATAACTAAAGTTACCCTGTTTAGACCTACGTAGTGTCCGTTCTAGTGGAAGGATTGCGAAGAAACCTGATATTTAGGTTGTATGGGTTATGGGGAAAAGAAAGCTGCAATAAAAAAAAAATTAGTTCAAATTTTAACCGCCAGGTGAGAAGGCGGCGCATGAAAAAAATACAATTTGGAACTTAAATACTTTATTTAATTACAATATATATATTCAATGTGCATTCCATTTGCGTCAAGCACGTGCCCAAAGTGTGTTCAAACCAGAAATCCCAGCGATTCAATTCCGGAGAACGTGGAGGCCAGGCAGTTGGAAAATTTCTTGAAATTTCCCGTTGATTTTCAAAGCGGACACTAACGAATGCCGTCACAAGTGGAGCAATGTGAAGTGGTGCACCATCTTGCATGAAGACAGTAGTCCCTAAACATTCTCGTTCTTGTAACGCAGGAATGACTTGCTGCTGAAGAAGGTCGTGGTAACGGGCACCCGTAACGGAACACCTTTGAGAGCCATGAGGAATGTTCTCCTCAAAAAAAAAAAAAAAAAAAAAAAAAAAAAAAAAAGGACCAAGAATAAAATTAGCAGTAAAGCCACACCATACAGCAATGTAATCAGGATGTAGAGACTGTTTATGCACATCATTAGGACTTGCAGTACCCCATATGCGACAGTTCTGAGTATTTATTGCTTCGCCTAGGGTAAAATAAGCCTCGTCGAACCACAAAATGTTCCAAGGCCATGAATTGTCAACGTCTATTCTGGCTAAAAAAAAATTCTAGCAAATTGATTTCGTTTCTTTGAGTTTGCAGGATTCAGCGCTTGCACATGATAGGTCTTCTATGGATATTACTTTACAATGGATCGAAGAACCTTTTGTACTGTAGACCAAGGGAGGGACAAATCACGTGCCACTGCTCGAGCACTCTTTCGATCACGGCAAGAGCGACTTCGTCCGCAGTTTCATTTCAAATCCGTTTCCGTCCTCTTCCTTGTACCACACCCAACTCTCCAGTCTCTTCAAATTTAATAATCATCTTTTTCAAAGCCTGCCTGGACATCGGCCCTTTCCGTAAGTCTTTCAAGCGCCGATATTCTCGCAGTGCAGCTGACCAATTACTGCTGTTCTGATAAAACAATTTTATCAGTAAAGCTCTCCCTTTCTTCTCTGACGTTACGGCAAAGAATGATTTTGCGGCAGTGAATACTGGCTTTTTAAACTTCACTAAATATGTACAACCGCCTTTATTGTACATGAAAACCGCCATCTGACGGCCGAAATTTAAACTATTTTTTACTGCATACTTCTTTTTCCCCATGATCCATACAACCTAAATATCAAGTTTCTTGGAGATCCTTCCACTAGAACGGACACTATGTAGGTTTAAACAGGGTAACTTTAATTATAACCACCCTGTACAACAGAGAGCTAATCTAAACGGTGATCGATATATGTATATAAAGAGAGAAAGAGGGATATAATAATATCGCTTAATTTAATTTCCAAATAATATCCGAATTTTTGTCTTAAATTAATCCATGGCTCCATTCTAAAATTTTCTCTTATTTTCTAATCTAATTCCCCCTTTTTTATTTAATTATTTCTAACAGAAGCTTAGCAAAATTTCTGATTCCGTGCACCCACACCAGAAAAGAAGGGATAAAAATTCTGAAAACTTACACATACCTTTCAAAGATACCCAACATTTTGTTGCCTAAGTCGACACATGGGGAAAAAATCCCAATAAAAATCTCATAGTAATATCACCGAAGGGAAAAATTTCTGATACTTTGTCCTTTTATCGCGATGTAGACTAACGCCGCATTTCTTATCGCTTTTTCTCTGTACGCACACACACACACACACACACACACACACACACACACACACACACAC
>JAPMOR010036199.1:582142-599390 GCA_026543865.1 Argiope aurantia
CTGAAATAATTGTGTGCGGCAAAATCCAGCTCATTTTTTAATTAATTAAAATTCTAATTAATTTAAAAAAAATATCCTGTGGACAGGGCGACTCAGAAACGAAACTAGTTTGAAATTTGGGTTGTTGACTATAAATCTAAATTGTAAATACGAAATCAAATTTTGAACAAAATTCATTGAAGAGATGCCATTCTCTTTGTCCATGCAAATTGAAAATGGCAGCTCAAAATTGATCACCGAAGCCTGCTAATTTAAATTTATTTTGGTTTTAAAATTAATGACGATTGCTATGAACGGTTCGTATTTAATCATGTGATGTCCGTTATGGCGATGTATTTTGGCTTCCTAAACATGTAGGAATCCATAACATTTCTTTCTTAAATATTTGTTTGTTTTAATTTATGAAAATTAATTCTCTTGATAAAACATTATTATAAATGCAAAATTTAAAAAAAAATTAAGTAAGAACTGACATATTTAAATAAATTAAGCAAGAACTGAAACCATGTTTAAAAAAATAACAACAGATTTAATAATATTATTATAACTATGTAATTAATATTATAACTATAATAGTAACTAATTTCAGAATTTTTAACACGTATTGGCTGTAATTCGAATCTTTCGTATGATAACTTAAATTTCCTGCAACTCATTTTTGAAATATCATTTGTAATTTGAATTCATTGTAAAGTAATTTTGTAAATTCAAAGAGACATCTTAAAATTGTAAAACAAGACAACAATAATTGTTTTTGTTTCTGAATTGTCTGCAATTTATTAAATAGTCTGCAACTTTTTCTTCTGTTTCTGCTGTGATCTTAAAACATAAAGAAAATGAGAACTTTGCTGCTTACCATGTGTTCAATAATAATTTTTAAAAGACGAAAAAAGTTACTACTTAAAAAATATTTCTACATCTCTTTTGCTTATTTTGAGTTTTATTTCTCATTTGCTGTCTTCAAAGTGATTTGTTCACTAAAATAACTTATTTACAGACATAATTGCTTTTTGAAATGTATTTTTTCACAATAATTATTTTTACATCATTTATTAAAACTTTTTGGAGTTTATTTAATAATTTTCTCATTATTTATTTAAGATGTTAAATAATAAAAATTAATTTTTATTGCCATTTTTAGTCTAAAAATGTTTAGATTTTGTGATGCTCTTAGAGAGAAATTTTCATCTATCTATATCTATACTTATAATAAAGCTCAATGTGTGTGTGTGTTGGCGCTCTACAGGCCAGATCGTTTGACCTACAGCTACCAAATTTGGCAAGTGCATGCCTTGGAGATCGGGAATGTGCACATGGGGGTTATTTTTTCGAATTTTTAATTGGAATTTTATTTATTTAAAAATTAAGCGAAATTTTGACGTGTTTCTGCTATAACTTCGAAAATATTACCGCACAAAAAAGATTTTTACATCAAGTTAAAGATCAAAAATTTATCTTTTGAATGATCCCAATGTTTTAACCTTAAAATTAAATTTTTATTTTTAATGAATTTTTAAATAAATATTTTAACTATATTTTTCAACAATTTTTTTCGTTCAAAATAAAAATAAAATTTAAGCTGCACGAGCATGTTTCGCATTCATGGAAAAAAATTAGCTTTTTTCAAAGTGTTGCCATCACATTGATTAAAGCTCCAATTAAAAATAAATTAAATCTTTTTGGAAATGAAATCTGCAAAAATATAATTTTCGGCACGTGTCTGTAAGAAATGAAACAAATATGAAATATTATTTTTTCTAAAAAATAAATTGAAGAAAAATTATTTTATTATCTTTTACACTCTCTATATTATTAATCCAATAAATCAGTTCTATTTTAAGGCAAGTTTTGTTTAATATGAACAGGATATCCATTCAAATCAGGGCCACACAGCTAATTTGTAAACCTTTAGTAAGACACAGATCAGCTAAAATGATCTAAATGCAAAATGATTATTTTTTATATAATTTGATTCAATAAATGCTCTAATAAATATCGAATTTTTGATTTTACATAAAGCTTCTGCTGTGGAAATCACGAACAACAAAATGTTCTTGAAACACTTATATTTTAAATAAAAAGAGTTAATTTCCAATCAACTAAATCAATCACTTAAACTTACTGATTGATAAAAATTTGAACTATTGAATAAAAAAAAGGATAATTTTAGATTTTCCATCGATCGTTTCAAAGAAAATACGCCAATCAGCGCGCAGGCTTCTCAAAATTAATTGGCCTAAGAGCATGAAAATGTTGAGTTTTTCTAAATTTTTAACATTCAAAACTTCATAAATAAGTCTTAGATGATAGTGGAAAATAGAAACATTCATTCATTTATTTAAAATTTGGTGTATCCAGAATATTTTTCAGAATATGATACCTTACTGCATTAAATTTAGACTTCATAATTTTTAAAATATATTTATAGGCCGGAACAAAATATTATTATTTATTTCATGTCAATCCTTTTGAAAGCAAAACTAAAAACTGAATTTTATGCTGAAAAAATTTTGTTGAATTATTCTTTGAGATATTACATAAATTATGAAAAATATTTTGTAGTTCACATAAGACTTAAATACGGAGCGATTCTGTTTGCAATACTCATATTCAATAATAATAATAAATGAATATATAAATAAAGATAATAAATATAATAAAACGCTTGATTTTATTAAAAAATATCTTTATATTAATTGCAATTTCATCATTTCCACTTTAAATTAAAGTTGAAGTTTCACCGGAAATGTCAACAAATTAGCTAAATTTATATAGTAAATTAAACGAAACGATCTAAACAACAGTATAAGTTTGGTATGACTATCAAAATTTGAAGATTAAAAATGTTTTGTTTGAGAATCTATTAAGAGACCAGTTACTTAAAATATTTAATTGAAAATTGTAGCAAGCGGTAATACTAGCGAACCGGCTGGTCGCCAAAGGCGGCTAGTAATTCATAATTTTAGGTACATAATTTGGACTATGGTGTCACGAATTTTGAAATAGTTAAATTTTATTGTATAATGATCATTTAAAATGTATATACAGAATTTCGGGGAACTTTTAGGCATTAAAAATTGGATCTAAACTATCCATATATCTATTGTAATAGATCAAAAATTATTTGCTCCTTATTTATTTTTTATTTTGAATAGATTTTTTTCATCAAATTCCTCATTATACCAATTTTTAAAAATCTTTATTTACTCATATCATTTAAGAATTTAATTATTCACAAGCTCATACATCCGGTCTTGTTCTGAATTAAATACGTTCCTGTCTAATATTTTTAATACAAAAAATTTTGTACGAAATATTACAAATCACAAAATATTTTAATCGTCTGAAATATTTCATTAGTAGAAGGAGAATATTAGTTAAATCAGATGATTTTTAAAAACCGTCGATACATCATTTTCACCAAAAATCGTCTGCACCTATTTGATTATTTTTAAAAAGTTTTAATTTTATTAAAAATTGGGAAATCACTCGAAAGTGAAAATGATATTATTAGAAAAATAAAATTTTGTATTTTATATGAAATAAAAAAAAATCTTGTGTGGCAATGATCTTTTAAATGTACTGCGGAAGTTAGAAGTAATCTCTTCCTTTCTTTAAGTAATAATTGTGCAAAGTATGATTGAATTCGGTTCAGTTACTGAGAAGAATCTGTGGAATAGGCAAACATACATGCACAGCCACAATGACTTTTAATTATATTCAGATTCCAAACACCCATTTTAAATTTCACCGCAACAAACGTTAAATAAACACTTCGTCGGAGAAAATATTTATAAAAACCTATCGCGAAAACTGCTGCACTTTGTGAACTGCACTCTTTCAGTGCGAAAAACCGTCGAACAATGAGTGCTTAACTGCGAGTGCTGGTGAACCGCGAAGTCAGGCATCCGCGTCGGTCCAACGGTTTCCTAATTCTATTTTGGGTCCGTTTCGCCCTGACCTTGAGGACATTCGAAATACCCCACATATCGAACGCGCCAGAAATAGGAGGGTTAAGTATTTTGCAAAAGATCGTTCCTTTCTTCCACGACCCCAATTCATTCACCGTAATTATTATTTGATGAGGGGAGGGGGGGGGTCTTCTTTTGCTTTGGAGTGCGAGTTATAATTATTCCAACCTCCTGCTGTGTTAGTTTTACTAGTTATGCTGCTGTTAACGCAGCGGGAGACGCAAACTCAGCGTTTAATTTTAGCATGGTTTGAGAGATATATTTCTGTGGTTGCTCAGATTCTTCGAAGTGATTTCGAATGGGATGCTTACCACCTCACTTTCACCCCCTCACTTTTTTTTAGATAGAAATTCTCGAGAGTTTTTAAATTTAGTTAAATCTGGAAGACTTACCGTTGTTGTTGTTGTTTTTCTACAGAATAACCAGGATGTTTGTGACGGGTTTGATCTTCTTATTTCCGGTTAGTTCCAGATCTTAAAATTTCTTTTTAAGACTTAAAGTTTAAGTAAATAGTATGAGAAATAATTTTGGTCGAGGCTCCTCGTTAAAAATATACATTTTATTGAATAGCTGAAGATTCAACCAGAAGTTTCGCATATTTAGATCATTCTTAATTACGATTATTTACCCGGATTGAATATTACTCATATTGGAATTAAATGTTTCGAATAAATGAATAAATAAACAGATATAAGAGTATTTTATAATTAGTAAATTCCGGTTTGTTAAAACCAATGTAAAAGTTAACTAAAACGATTAATTTCGCCTAATAATAGAAAAGAATGTGTGTGTGTTTCTGATGGCGCCCTAAAGGTGAGATTATTTGAGTTAGAGTACTAAATTAGCACACGTAAATTTTGAATGAGAAAGTGTATACCTGAGAGTGAATTTAAAAAATTTTAAATTGGAGTTTTATTTAAGTAAAAATTAAGCAAAATTTTAGAGTTTCCCTCTGTAACTACTGAATATATCATTTCATTAAAAAAATTTCGCACCTTATTATTAAACATTTTAAAATTATCTACTCTTATTATAAGCAGAATATACTCTTATTATAAGCAGAAAATCAAAATATTTTATATGAGTACTATGATTATTACGGCTATTGCGATGATTTGTCCTGGATTAAAAAATAACTCAAATTGGAATGAAATGTTTTGCATTATTGCAAAAATTAATAGGCATGAAAGTATTTCCTAATTAGTAAACTTTGGTTTGTTAAAAACAATGCAAAAGTTAACCAAAACAACTAATTTCTTCTAAAATAGAGAAGTATGTCTGTTTCTGTTGGCGCCCTGCAAGTGAGATTGTTTGACATAGAGCTACTAAATTAGCACAAAAAACGTTTGGAAGTGAAAATATATATCTTATAATCATTTTTAAAAAAAGTTTAAATTAGAACTTTATTTAATTAAAAATTAAGTGAAATTTTAGCTTGCTTTCCCTGATAAAGAAAGCAATTAATTGTCGTAGTTTTAAGATTCACAAAATCACGCTACGAAATGATTCGATTGGAAGAAATTGTTTTGTATTTCATCATTAGAATAAAAATATTCTTACAGCTTTCGTATTAAAATAATTTTTTAAAATATTATTAATTTTTTAAAAAAAAATGTGCGAATATGAAATTAATATTATATATTAAAAAGATAATTGTTTTACTTTTAATATGATGTAAAAAATCCTTTGTGTAAAGTAATACATTGGGAAGATAAATCAAAAAGACATCAAAACTATCGCTTAATTTTTAATTATTTTATATTTTAATTAATTTTTGTACTTTCTCTTATCTTTAAGGGCATGTGTGCCAAATTTTATTATGATCGAACAAAGATTATAGATTTGTATAAAAAAACACACACAAAGCAGTATTGATCTTTATATAAATAAAGTATAGGACTATCTAACGTATTTTGTTCTAATTTAGTCGATACCAAAATAAATATTTAAAGAATATCTCAGATAAAGCAGGGACCTCAGGTTAGGGTATTTAAATCCACTTTTATGAATTTTAATCTCGCGATTTGAAATATCTACCGCTGGAAGAGTTTTGAGAAATTAATGCAATTTTAATTTCATTACATTAATGATAAAAAAGCATTTTTTTCATTACATTAATGATAAAAAAACCCTTTTTTTTTCAAATCAATAGAAAATTCTAAATAAAAATTTTGTGAAAGGAGATAAAAATTACTTCACTAAATATAGAGGTCCTTTTCATATTTTGCAATTTAGAGAAAACTTGCAAAATTGCATTCCATCAAATCGCTGATAATAATTTTTCTTTGTTTATGGTTTAAGTGGCGTACTGGTGTCTGAAATGAAAGACGTATTTTCAAAGATTGTTTATGGTTCAAGTAGTATAAGATTTTGTCTAAGATTGCATTTTCTTTTCGCTGAAACTCGGGTGCATAGAAAGCATTTAGGGAAACCTAATCATTGCATTTAAGAATTTCAGCATAAAACATTAATGGACCAGATTAAAAAAAAAAAAAAAAAACGAAAAAACATTTATTTTACAACCTTGGAAATATTTTGCAAATTTTATGCTTATTTTAGAATTTAATTTTCTCATTAAATATTTTAGAAATTTATGAAGTAAAATAGTAGTTATAATGAAACGTTTCGTAAAATTAACTCTACGCTGAAAAACTTTTACTATGATACCTTTTTTCATTGGGATACTATCTGCGAGTTGCAAATTCGCTCATATATAACAGCCAATGGGAATGGTTTTCTTAAAACTTCCTCGCATACTTTCCAATAAAACCCTTATACCTCTTCCCCCATATAAAATTGTTTACCTTGGGTTGAAACCACAAATGCCTTGGATGGTAAAGGCGATTAATAGTTAAGAAATGCAGATATTTGGCTTACATCTAGCATTTTTGCTCATCCGAGGGACGGGATAGCCTGGTTGGTAGGGCGTTGGATTCGCGTCCTTTGGATTGCGAATTCGAAACCCACCGACCGAAGACTCTACGTGTGTGTAGTGGCTAGCGAACGTAAAAATCTGTCGTGGTAATAAAAAACAGAGTAAAAAGGAATTAAAAGAGTGGAAGGACTGAGTGAAATAAAGAGTTTTCAGGAAGATATATTTCTAAACCATGTTCCCTGTCGATCAAACTATTACAAAGTTAAGCCTTTGTAAAGTTTAACATCAATGTGGCCCTTAGTTGATGAAGACTCAACGTTTAAGAATGAAATAGCTCGAAGAGCATAGATAATTAGATAGAAGAGCATAGCATTTTAGTTTCTCCTAATCCTGGTTTATTTTGATGTAAAAAAGGGTAATACCTAAACATGAAATTCATCTTGTTGATTCCGGTATCCTCATGGTATCTCAACTTCATAGAAATAAGAATTCGTATATCTCATAAAGATGAAGTTGTATTTCCTTAAATTGTTTACGTTTTGTGTTTCACTGTGGATGTAAAAATAGAAAGCCCTATCATAGATAGAAGAATATCTAAATTATAAAAATTATTCTCTACCAGGACAGGAATTTTTCTAGCTTCAATTTTAAGATTTAAATTTTTCCTTGGAGCTTTACATATTTTTCTCGGTAATATTTTTTTTCAGCTGACGAAATAAAATATATTGTTAGGAAAGAAAGTTATATGTAAGTTATTAACATATGCACAAACACTTTATTCAGAACAATATGATATGAATAAGGTTTTGCATTTTTGACACGCTTAGTGGCTATGCAGAGAAATGTTTTATTATCTAAATTGCATAAATTTGGTACAGAATTTTCTTTATCAATATTTTGTTTATGTAAAAAATATATTGTAAACTATTTATATAAATATTTTTACCGACTGTTATAAAAGGGAAAATGAGATTCATACAGTGTTTAAAAAAAGAATAAAAAGAAAATAATCGAAGAAATAATTATTGATGCAATAATATTAATGGCATTCATATTAAAAATTAAAACCGATAAGTACTTTAAGCAGATAAGAAGATACTTTAATTTTAAAAAATTAGTTTTTGCTGACAAGCTTGAGGGCGACAACTTTCCATTAAAAACAATTAAATTTCGATTTATTTGCTTTTCAAAAATGCAACTGCTGTTGCTCGCTAAGTAAGCATGTAAATAAAAGAATTCTCTTAATGAGATATCTTGAAAAATATTACAAGCTGAAGGGACAATTTTGAATTAAATTCTGCTTTAAAGAATTATCTCAAACAAATTCTAACATAGCATACTTTATTAAATAGCATGTCATTTTTTTAGGTTTTCTAAGCATAGACTCGTTGTGTCTCATCAAGTACAACATAAGGCTTACAAAAGTAAATCAATATTCAATCGATATAGGAAGAAAATTTTAAATGGAAAAAGCACTTTCACAAACTCAGAAAAGGGTGGAAAACAAGAATATGCATTAATACAAACATAAACATAAAACAAAATTGCTTACATGATAACGCAAAACGACAGTAATTAAGGTTATATAATGGGGAAAATTCGGAAGCATGAACAAAATAAGATAGTCAAAATGCAATTACCTAAAGCATAAAAAGATAGATATAAAATATATGTAGGCAAACACACAGAAATAATGTCTAAATAATGCGGGGAAAAATACTGTTAATAACGGAAATTCGGGGGTTCTTTTCCGATTTGATGGTTGATGCAGAAAATACAGTCCTTTAGCATAGTACGACGATGTTTACTAGACACGACGACACTAATACAAAGACGACAAATGCACAACCGAGATGGATACAGGCAACACACTATAACAAACAGTAGCCCACAAATAGTAATCAGTAGTACACAAGCACACAAGTCGGCCAGACAGAATTCAGCAGAGGAGGAAATTTACGTAGCTCCACCTACGGTCTCTCCAAACGTCTGCAATTCTCCACTGTCTTCTAGCTTTAGCTGCATCCAATTGCCGACTCACTACTACAAGACTGGCTACTAAACACACGACTCTATGCTGCTTCCACAATAAACAACAGGACACGGCACACAGCTCAATTCATCCATCGCTTGAGTTCCACTGGACTGATCCAACTATTCGTCATTGACTCTTTCCACGATTCAATACACGACTGATTTCGGCTTGAAACTGCCGGCCTTTTATAGTTCCCGGAGGCGGGCAGAGAACGTCCTGGAACAATCAGGCATATCTCGGTTCCTATTGGCTCACTCCCTAAAATTCTGAAAGTTTCCTGTATTATCTATCTTGTCGCCAAAGTATTCGTTGTCAAGTCGCCAAATGGTCGCCAAGTTTTGGGATCACTAATTAGGCATCCGATGAACATCCAACAGAGCTAATCGTAAAATGGCCTTTTGAGTGATTGAACCAACTGTGCTGGGAAGCTATATTACAGATTTGTAACAATATGTACAAAAATGATTTGCTTTGAAAGAAGGCAAAGGAAGGAGTAAGCCTTGCTATATTGTTCTTTAGTAGACAATTCATAAGTATGTCTTTCCAAAATGAATTTGGTACATTCAAGTTTTAAGTACTTAGCATCCTGGATTTACCATTATAGCAAGAACACATGTCAGTAGCGACGAACTGAGGTGTTTCAAATAAGCTTTAAAGCTTCCATACCTAGTTCAAATAGTCCCCCCGGGAAGCACTTGAAATGAGGATGAGAAGCTTCTGGCATGGTGGCTAGTTCTCGCCACCTTGAAGGGTACACGAAAAAGTGGGGGTCTGGCTCCTTCCATCGATGACGGGACGTACTTCCTTACGGAAGGATTGTACGTGACCGGTAATGCCCTTAGGACTCAATCACAGTTCCCGACAGTGTTACTGTATCTGCGGTCCGGTGACTCAATATTTATTATTCGTGTGCCTTAAGGTGGGTCGGAGGGTCAGTGATATGACTATACTAATTCAGACACTGGGTAAGCTTAAAAGTTCAAATGGTTAGCCTTTAAACATTTCTGAATGAAGAAATAAATTCCTTAGTGAATTGTGCATTATTCGATATTTAATATAAGATATTCCCCTCAGATATAACGTTGTGATTAAAGACATTCTTAAAATATGGTTTCGAGATGCTCATAGGAATCAAATCTTGTTGCTTCTTTGGCAAGCTAATCAGCATTTTTATTGAAATAGATTCCCATATGTCCTCGAACAAAAGAAAAGAAAACTTGTACACTTCAGCTTGACTTCAAAGAAAGTAGATATTAATTTGTATTTTACCAATTATTCGATTTTTAGAATTAATAATGTAACGAAACTTTTTCTGATTTGGCGCGGACTGAATGGCTCAGTGGTAGAATGATATGAATTGAAAGCAACAGTTCGTATGTGACTGTAGGCAAGTTTCCAAAAAATTGTTTTGTTATTGGTTTACTTTCTGCTATTTCTCGTTTGTCCCAGAATGCTCTTATAATTTCTGTATCTTTCTAAATCTGGAAGATCCGAGTCATTTCGTCTTGTAGATAAAAAGAGATGTTAGTTCCTTGAATAAAGTCTCGAGTTGAGATTAGCGAGTGTTATTTTTTTAACTTCAGTAACAAACGGTTTATTTACACTAACTTCATCTATGCTATAATATCATTTAAGGCATATAAATATGAAAGAGAATCGCTTCAAATCAAGAAATTCGACAACAGATTCTCGTTATTACAAACCCAAGAGAATGTTTGGGTTATACAAAGTAATTCAACCTGAAACACTCTACGCTCACCTCTTATTCTAAATTGGCGAGCTTCAATTTCATTAAAATATTGAAAAATAACAATTGCAAGACCAAATTTATTGTTGACTTTGTTACCATTTATAAAGCACATGATAGGAAGCCGGCATCATGGCCTAGAGGTAGTGCGTCTTCCCCGTCATCATGGCGTGCCAGGTTTGAGTCCTGGTTTTGGGCATGGTTGTTCTTTACCCTATGTTCTATTTGGGATGTGCGTGAAAGAGCCCCTGTAAAAAGGAATTGTGCAAGTGAGTGTCATCTTCATATGAGCCAGAAGTCAGACTTCTGCCCTCGAGTCCTCAGCGACCTTTACCCTTAGAAACTACTGCACTAACCGGCTTAAAATTGCTGACATTGTCAGCGGGCATGTTTATGGCAAGTGCTATAAGTAACAACAACAACAAAACGATAGGAAAACTGTCTTCACTATGTTTATGATAACTAAGAGGAAATCATTCAGAAGGATAGGTGAGTTCATAAATTCGAAGGGTACCACCTAGACTCTTGAAGGCTAAGTTCTTCATTGCATTTTTGAATTCATTATTATGGATTATAAAGATGCCAATAGGTGAAATAACGAAATAGCAAACACAGCTTTAAAGTATCTACTTATAGTTCTACAGGGTGATTCAAAACTTATCATTCCAATTTCGTGCGGCGATAGGGAATAAGTCAGGAAACCAATTTCACACAAAAAAGTATGTCTGCAAATGTACGCTTGCGTATGTAGCAGCCGCTATTTGTACACAACCAGTGTACAGCTAGCCCAATCACTTCCTCTGTCTCCAACTGGTGATTTTTATTTACTTTGGGAGGGCATGAAAATCCATATGTATGAAATGAATCAGTGACATGAATCTTGTTGCACGAATAATGACCGTCGCAGGTACTGCTCATGATATGTTGAACGTTTTTGAAAATGTTTGGTGGTCGATGCAACGGCGCTGTGAATCCTATGTTTGTGTATATGGTCACAATTTTGAAAACCTTCTGTGAACCTGTACTTTACCTTATTGGAATAAAAGTTACATTCGTTACTATTTAACTATACTGTTTCCTTGTATTCACTTCACTTGCCCATTTTGTCCATACAGATGACGATTGCGGACATACTTTCCTATGTGAAATCGGTTTCCTGACATATTCCCTAGCTTCCCAAGAAATTTGAAGGATAAATTTTGAATCACCCTGCATACCCAGAAACAATTCGTAGGAGGATTTTTTCTTAAATATTTTGAAAGAACCGACAATTTATTTTCATCTTCAGGGCAGAGATCCCAGATTAGTGAATCGCAGGAAATAAATGGAGCAATGCCTTGTTTGGAAATGAGGTTTAAGACATTAGACTTGAGTCCAAAACTATTTCTGGCAACTCTATTAAGGTCGAGTAGAATTTTTTCATATTTATTTGTAATATGCAAAATATGTTATTTCCAACAATATTTACCGTGAAGAACAATACCAAGCTATTTCAGTTCCTTCACACAATAAAGAGGAATTCCATTAAAAAGTAATTCCATTTCTAGGGAGGGTGTTGTTGTCCCTCCTCTCTTAACATGCCACTTCAGAATGAAAAGATTACCTCCTTCTTTTTTCCCTCTGAAAACAATTATTTTTCATATTTTGTCTCAATGGAGGACACCACAGATATTGTGAAGGTTCTCGCTTCCCTGGTGCTATCGTAACGGTATAAAGTTGAGCCATATCCTTTCATGGATGGAGATTGTATGGATTGCAACTTATTGGAGCCTATTTTACGTTTAACTCAGCACCTTACTATGCTTCCATGGCCGTCAAATATACATTATCTCCCGGGTGCATTGGCTTGGCGGGAGTAGCTCCTGTTGTGGGCTGCATATATGTACATAAATCTGCCGACAATTTATTACTTTTATTTATTATTATTATTACTTTTGCCAACAATTTTTTTTACAGAAATGTTGACTATTTCTTATTTCAATTGAAGCCTTTGTGCATAACTTCATATTCATATATTATTTTAGTAGCCTTATATATCTTCTGTTTATTTTATATATGAACTAATCTGATGATGTTAAATCCTATGATATCATAGTGTCAGTAAAAGCATAAATGTCTTAGTAATCTGTTTCAAACTGCAATACACCATTTGTGATGATATAATTTCACTTTCTGTTTTTTCTTGTTATTTCTGATTCCTACGAAATATTAACCTGTTAACTAGGTATGACGAAATATTTCAGTGCAAAACGAATAGAAAATAAGTTAATCACCCGATTAACAGGTTAAGAAGCTAAATACGTAACGTGCCGTATTTTGATTATATCTCTATGATTTATTCATTTCAAACACCCAGAAAAGTATTTTTTTTTTTCGCTATCATACTAATATTACTAAGAAACATGTTTTACAGACAATAACGAGATAACAAACAAAATAACTAATTTTAAAAAGCTATTTCTTCCAACAAAAGAAACGCTTACGTAACCCCACTGAAGACTGAACAGTACCGTGTAATCATAGGGAGAGAGATCTTGCAAAAAAATGTGGTGAATAGCAACTGAATAGCTCTGAGCAACGAGTTCTTCAAACTTAATGAGACACCATTGTGCAGGGTCGCGGCAGTTTCCTCCGCCAAGGCCAATCCTTAATGCTCAGCAGGAAAAAAATCATTCCTGCCTGATTAATTTGTTTCTGTCAAGTTTACATTTCATTGTGTGTGCTGCCCAAATGAATACTTCGGGTATTTTTTTCAGTGCTTGGTTCTTTACATTGAGTATTTTTTAAGCCTCATTGCCGATCTGAGAACTTAATGTATGCTTTTACCGAGTCAACTTTTACTTGTCTATTAAAAGAACTTTTTTTCCTTCTTACTGATTTTTAGTTTTTAATATACTAAACCAAAATTAATATACTACTAATAAACTAAAGTTATAGTTTTAATTTAGTTATATTAACGTCCCGATTTTACAGCAACACTATGACTGTTTTGGGTCAGACTTCGTAATCTTGAACCGCGGTCAGATGATCTGGCGCCCCCCACTCCAAGACTCCACGCCATCCGGAGGGGGCGTTTGGTCCTGAAGGATTTGGCGCGCACCAGGCCCGCTCACAATAAGTTTCTTCGGTTGAACCGAGGCTCGAGCCTGAAATCCTCCGGTTCCGAAGCCGAGGCTTTGCCATCAGGCCACCGCGGCTCTTTTTTCATTTCTATAAACAAGTTTTATAAAGGACGAGTGATCGTATTCCTTGAATAATACAATATTTTTTTTTTACTCACTTAATGGAGGAAAAATTAAGAAGCATTGAAAACGTGTGATATTTTTGATGAATATCCATTGTTTCAGACCTCTTTTGTATCCCAAACCCCTCTACTTCCGCTCACATTTTTGGATTTGTGTGTATCTATTAACATATATTTCTCAAATGTCAAATAAAATTTGGCAAGGACCAAAATAGCTCTATTTACAAAATTTCAAATTTTTAATAATAACACGACCTATATGAAAAGAGGTAAATCTATCCATTAAGAGGCATACCCCCTCCCACTCACGTAGTTTCCTCGCATAATCTCTAATAATAAGTACTATCCTTCCACCCAGTATAAAATTATGGATCTTAGGGAAAATGGAAATACTCGAGTCATCAGACTTCTATCTTTACAGTCCTGCATAAACGGGTTTTCCTTGTTGCTGTTTAAATAAAATAATTAAAAAACGGTTTTTTTGTTGTTGTTGAAATAAAATAATTTCTCAAATAAAGGAATCAATCGAAAATGCATTTTAAAGGCCTTTTTTTTGTCCAAAAAAACTAAAATTAACAAAAAAAAAAAAAAAAAAACTGACCAAAATTACAATTAAAGCTGCACCGAATTTCATTTAAATCAGTCATAGCATTTTTGAGTTAGTACTTTTACATGTATGCGAACGAATATACCATATGACAGCCCATCACATAGCGGATTTGGTTTAAAATTTGACCAAATCTTTATTTTAGACTCTAAATCTGCGCACAAAATTTTATCTAGATAGATCTTTATATTTTGTTGTTAGTGTATTCCCTTGTAGAAGACTTCCTATAAAAGAGTTCCTAAGTCATAATGTCTGAAAACAGACAAATGCAATTCCGAGAATGTATTTTTCAGACTAAGAGTGGTCAGATGTGGAATAAATCATCAAAATATCGAGATCGAATCTTTTGATGAATTGTGGTATTTTAACTTTATTTATTTCATATAGAAGAAAGTAAGAATGTTGTGGTTGAAGTACCTGCATATTCTCTAGCGAAGAGTTTTTGAACTCCGAATGACGGACTGTAATGTAGGTCTTTAGAAAAATATATAAATTTCACTAAATTTTCTTTTCATGTCAATAAAATCTGCTATATAGTTGTTTTTAACCTTTCAACCTATTGGTGAATAGAAAGTCGTTATTCGATTATTATCCTAAAAACCAATTGAAAATGTAGAAAATCTTTTTCTGAAAATCGGTTCCGGTGTGGAACATCAACAGTTCTTTTCTTTTTTTTAAGATAAGAACCATTTTAAGAAGGTTCAAGTGCTGGATCGTAGATGGCAGATGGTTTAAAATACTTTTATTTTTATTTTTCATTATCTTAAACTATTATATTATCTAAACTATTTCCTTTTATATTTCTTTATTTTAAACCTTTTGCGATCAGATGATTCATCGGGAATATTGTTTATATTTTATTTAAAATAAATGGCTTGGA
Organism: Argiope aurantia; assembly: GCA_026543865.1. Lineage (NCBI taxonomy): Eukaryota > Metazoa > Arthropoda > Arachnida > Araneae > Araneidae > Argiope > Argiope aurantia. The sequence continues at coordinate 597,502 of JAPMOR010036199.1, forward strand.
CATAATTTCACCTCCATGACTCAGTCAAACTGTTAGATATCAGAACTATGCTTTTTATTATTCTTACACATTCTCTGTTCCTTGTGAATATGAACTTTCTTTATGATGACCCGTTCCATGGCATCAAAATGCTATTAAAAAACGCAGTTGCCCAGTTCAACTCTCTTCTGAGTTTCGTTCTATTGCAAATTTCCTTTTTAGTTTGTTTTTTTAAAACTGCACAGATATAAACAGAATTCTTTTTCATTCAAAAAGAGAAGAAGTCATGTGATTTAATATTCGATTTAATGGAGGTTTGAATTTCAGATTAACAACCTTTTATTGGAAATCAAGGAAGCAAAAAAAATTTTTGATTGCTAAAAATCAGGGAAAATATGTATAATTCTTAAACTGATATTATTAAACCAATAATTTTCCGAATTTTGAAATTGCATAAAAATTATTCTTGTGTCATAATATTTTTGGAAATTATCACGAAAAAACTTTAAAATTCAAATTATTTTATTATTTATTAAAGTTGTAATCAAATTAAGTTAAAATTCATAAACATCGCCCCGAGATGCGAATTTCCATCTTCCAAATCATATCTGTGTCAAGTTTCGTAGTTCTAGGTCAAACTGTCTGGTATGTAGAGGGCCAACACACAAACACAGCCACACACACACTCATCTTTATTATTAGTAGAGATTCTATCTTATTTATTTACTGCCATCAGGACCGAAAACAAAACTTTTTGTCATAAATAATGTCTTTCAGAATTTCTTTGCACTGAAATTGCACGAATCGCAAAAATTCAAGCAACCATGCGCAGTATTATCATTTCGTTTTTCCCTTGCCCAAAAATTACTTAACAAAAGTACCTTCGCTCACACACAATCACATAATATAACCATCAAGTAATCACTTCTTATGATATTGAAACTTAGTTACTTGGTACCGTGAGCAACCTTCGTCCAATGCAATCAATTTAATGGACCCGGTGTCTCGGTGCTCCAGTCGGCAGACGGCCAAGAATTCCGGAGAAATGACGGGAGGTGCCCCCCTGCTGGGCCGGGAGCCAACCGGAAGTCAATTCATAAGAACCATTCCGCCAGACACGTGAGCACACGCGCGAAGCAATTAGAGAAAAGATAAAGGCACCTCTTAAACACCAGTCATTAAGCAGTTGGCCCTAATTGAAGAAGGCATTGTTTATCTAATGGTGATAGGAATATATCGTAACCATTATTGTTTTACGAATTGCTTCTGAATGTCACATCATTTAAAATGGCCATGAGGTTCAAAACTGGAAATTATTTTATCTTTCCCGAAACCATTATGGTGAATATGTGATAGAAATAAAGAAAAGAATTCCTCTTGGCAAGCTGGAAGGCAAATGTAAAACTCCTTATCATCGAAATTAATATCTTTAAATTCTTTCAATCCTTAGGCAAAAACAATTATCTGTAGTATATACTAAAGCCACCATAGATAATGAAATTATTGATATTGCATAAATCAATATTTACAACAAAATAAATATTTAACTTAATATACATTGACATATTTTGATAATTAGTTAATTAAAAACAAATACATTCAAAAGAACTAAAGCACGCACAGTTTCTGAAATTTTTTAAATCATATCATTTTTACATAATGCTGGCAAGAAATATTTCTGTGCCTTTATTGCTGTGCGTGTCTGAGCATTTGTTGGTGCTTCACAAGCCATTTGATTTAGAGCTGTAAAACTTGACACGTTTATATTTTGAAGGATGTCAGTATATGCCAGAGAGTGATGTTTAATTGAAAATTTTCTCTAAAATTTTAATTAATTAAAAATCACGCGAAATACGGGAACTTTTTCTCAATAATTATATATATATATATATATATATAATTATTGAGAA
>JAPMOR010036199.1:601675-620224 GCA_026543865.1 Argiope aurantia
GTGAATTAATCCTGCGACGTTTTCGACGAAATCTATTTAATGTTCATTTCTTTTGTTAATGTAATTGTTCGTCCTAAATGTAATTAAATGTGCGTGATTCTAAATAGTAGTGATTCCTGAGTCCTATACTTTTATATATATCCATACATATCCTACCATACTTTTTCTATTTAATTAATTCAACAGAAGCTTTGTAAAAATGCTTAAAGTTGAACTTTCACTCGCTCCGAGTGAAGGAATTAAAAAATGACAAGTCTAACACATTCTTTGAAATTATCCCTATGTTTCCCTTATCAAAATCGACACGTGTGAGAAATTCCTAACGGAATCTTATAGTATTTAAAGCCTGGGGAAAATATTCCCCCCCCCCCCCTCTTTTAAGCTGATCTGCTCTTGTATTGCTCTGTGAACGGACGTGCCTTGTCCGTGCTGTTTGTACCTCTCAGGATGGAAATAAAACGAAGTTAAAAATTCAAAGTGTCTTTTCTATGTTCCGCCACGATTCTGCTTCAAAAATTATGTATTGCATATATATATTCTATAATTTCACTTCCAAAAACAATGAAACGACGTTTTTCCTCTCATAAATTCTGCGAGCCAATTTCTCGAACTCTTTATTTAATTTTCTCCATTCCAAATAGAGCACATCGTTTAGGTTAATGATGAAGTTTCGTACAGCTCCAAAGCATTTCTTTAAAATGGAAATTACAGCCAACTTCTCGTAAAATAAATTAATTAATGTCATTCTTTAAATAAAAATTCACTTTCTTCCTTACCGTGATCACAACACAAAATTCTGTGACATCATAGTGCCATTAAAAACTTAAGTGTCTGTTATTTATATCAAGTTGCAATTTGTAATTTGCGTGAATGGAATCCCGCTCCCTGATTTCTTTAAGTAACCTATCTAGATAATAAACTCAACTTTTTAAATTTCAATAAAGGAAAAAAAATCACTTGATTAAATATTTGACGAAATAATGAAAATGGTTTGAATTTCTTTACAATAAAGGAAACCTTTATTTTAATAACCTAACCTAAACTAACCTAAAAATTATTCGGAAAATGTTTTTCAAAATTAAAAAAAAATAGAAAAAGATGAGACGAGAAATAAATTGGTATCATTAAATTATTAAAAAAAGACAAATAAAAGGTAAGCGATAAAATTATTTTCTAAAATTCTAGCTTTTTTCGTGAAAATATTTATGAATTTTTAAATTGCTTTCTCTCTCTCTCTCACACACACACTCTATCTCTTTTTGTACAGTAGCATTTTCTGGAGTTATAACGTTAAATTACAAAATAATTTAAAATTTTAAAATTTCTAAACAAATTACCCTTATATGTCCATTTCTATGATTTAGACTACATCTATGATTTAGACTACATTTTGTACTCCCATACCAAACGAATAAAACTTTATATTAATATCCTCATAAAGCGACAACATACATAAGGACGTTCTCTATCTATAGAGACTAGCAACCTCTGACGACCAACATGTTTGCCTTTATTATTAATTGTGTTGAATTCCAGTTGGATTTTCAGCTCTTAACTAGATATTATTGAAACCCTCAAAAATATTGTAAAACGTTAAATCATAACAAGCATTTAACAGTGTTATTTTATCAAGTCTATATTTGTTTTATCTAAGAACATGAAATTTCCTAAAAGAGGGGAGGGGGGAGGAATTACATGACATCATAATGGTATGAACAGTGTATTTCTCCTATCTAATCACACTTACATAAACGTATCTGTCATGTATACGCATCAAATCGTACATTTTGTGACGCAGTAACTTTTGATAACTTTTTCTCTTTGTTTCTCATCTTTAGTAATTATAAAGTTCGGAGTTGCGTGTGTTTGACTGAGTGTGTGTGCTTTGACGCTTTGTGGGACATGGGCATTAGATATAAGTTACCAAATTTGGCGCATATATACTTTGAAAGCAGAAAAGGTGCACCTGAGAGCGATATTTTCATTATAATTTCTTTTAATTAAAAATTAAATTGAATCTTAGCTTTAGTAAATATTACATCACAAAAATCAACACGATATAACTACAAGCAATAAAGATTAGATTAACAAAATATGATACACATACATATAGAAAGAATGTAGCCTTCTCTATTGTAAAGTAACGATACATATTTCGCAGAATCCGTTGCATTTTAAGTACATAACATAAAATTAAAGCCATTTTCATCAATTAGATATAGCGAGTAAAAGAGCAGGATCGTTATACTAGACGCCGCATACAAAAACAGAATGTAAATCAAAAGTTATGAGAGCTATCAACAGTTTTATGATGAAAGTATGTGTCTACGAAGAAAACAGTCGTCAACGTAAAGGTCTCTATCCTTGCCGTAAATTATGCCTTACTTTTATTTAAAAGCAGTAGTCAAAGAAACAGCCTTGTGAGAAGAAGGAACAAAACTGCTGTCAATAATTTAAACCTTCAAACATTGTTATTGAAACAAGGTCAAATAGCAAACTGATTTATTGAGGAGATTCTAAAATAAATTATGCACTGCCCCATTTTAAGTTCCTTATTGCTTTAGATAAGTATGCAGTTATTTTTATTTGTGAAAGTCGTGTACGATTAAAATCATCCCCTTAAAGTTATGCAGCAAACTGTAATCGCGAAGACATAGTAGTCAAAGTATTAGTTTATGTTTCATTCATAAAAAGGGAAATTTCAATAACGAGTAGATTTATAGCTGGGGAAGGGGGGAATTCTCTCTCGAATTTCTCATATACTTACATAATATGTTTTTTTTCTTCTTCTATCTAGCTTTTTTCTTTACTGAAAAAATTCTGGCATGCATTTTGGACTTCTTTAAATCGACCTGAAGTGTACATTTTTTTATATAAATTTACACTTATCAATTTCAAAATTACATGCCAAATTTTACTAATATACTTTTTACTTTCAAGAATACGAATAACAATTCGAACTCCATATTTTGATGTATTTCCACGTTTCAGACCTCAACGTATTCGAAAAACATATTTCTGCAATATGCCTGTCTTGAATAACGATAACTCAAAAACTTTTTTAACTAAAAAGATGAAATTTGGTATGTGCTTTTAACATCCAATTTGTTGATATTTATCACATTTTGAGCTAAATCTATTAAGAGGTACCGTCTGTTCGTTTGTACGAATATAATTTAACACAATAACTACAAAACGAAGGTAGCTTTATTGATCAAATCCGATACATATATTTAACATTTATAGTATAGACACACATAAAATTCTGAGACAAATCCAACAAGGGATTGCCCATTTATTGGTACGTACTTTCAAAAACATATTGATTTGATTATATCAAATTTGATATGGAATTTTTGACTACAAGTGTAGTTTTATGTTAAATTTTTATTTCAATTGGATAATAAAAACGCATCTAAAGCATAAATTCTATTTTTGGACACTATTAACCACATGTAAGGGAATAATCACCAAAAAAGAACTCGTCGAAACACGATAATTTCAGTAAAAAATGCTAAATTCATGCTAAAGGTAAATATTCTTTTTAACTATTGTACGCCAGTGCCATGTAAGTGATACTCTGGTATAAAACCTATCTTTGACGCCGACGCAACGACATGTACACACTCTCTCTCTTGTCTTAGTGCTGTGTTGTTCTTGTGTGGTAGTTTAGAAAAGTCCATGTCTATATATGTGTAAAAATAAAACCTATGAAAGTTTCAACTCCTGCTTCGTCATTAATGGAATTGTCATGCACTGACTGAACATCGTGGTGTACCCTGGACGTGATATGTTGAAATTTGGAAATTGGAATTTATTTGGAAAGCACGACAATTTGGAAGAAGCGCAGTGAGGAGCTGAAACCAGAGGTGGACACATTTTTTATTTGTTCTAAGTTACTTTGAAAGATTTAGTTTAAAATGGATATTAATAGATTAAAGGGGAAAAAAGGGACGTATTATGAACTATCTTCGCGAAACATTTAACTAAAATAAAAAAAAAAATACCTATATATACAAAAATTGAGAAATTTACTTATCTTCGTGGAATTGCCTTAAATGCTGTATCGGGAATTTCATTAACTGAACAAAATTATGATGCATCGATACAATTATTAAAAGAAAGATTTGGCCGAACAGATATAATCATATCTTCTCACATGCATAAATTTTTATTGATTGATCCAGTAAAAACGTGCTCAAATGTAACAGGCTTAAGAAAAATGTATGGTACAATAAAACCCAAATTAAATCGTTACAATCATTAAATGTAGCTACAGATACTTATAGTAACCTATTGTGCTCTGTAATATTACAATATGTAATGTTATACAAAAGCTACCCGAAGAATTAAATTTAAATTATAATCGTCAACGTAAGGCAGGTGAATTGTTTGATAGTAGAATTCATAAGAATTGAAATAGAATGCAGGAAAACTTCGTTATTATTAGCAAATCCAAAAATTTCTAATGCAAAAGAATATTTATTTAGAAACAAAACTGATCAAGGTTACAAAAATAGATATTCTTCGCATACTAACACCTTAACGATACACGCTGACTCATTTCACCATAAATATGTATAGAATCGTAAATTTAATCCAAAAAGAAACTATTATCCTTCTTCCAATGACAGACTATATAATCAAAAATGTATCTTTTGTTCTGAAAAACACATGAGTCATGATTGCTCACTTAGTATTAATGAAAAGAAAAAAATCATTAATGGCTAAAGGAAAATGCTTCATATGTTTTCAAAATCATATAAGAAAATTCTGCAATAGTAATGATCAAAATTGTAAGCTCGGTGGTTCTTTTTCGCATAATTCTTTAATTTGCGAAAGACCGCAATTCGAAGCCGAAACTAAGAATATTTCCCCTCCAGTCGAAGTAGGGATTTTTATCCCCAAAGAAAATAATACAGCTTCTACCATGATATCTTTCAGCACCGAATCAAATAAAAGAAAAAATAGGGTCCCTGGATCGGTTTTATTACAAACATTTTCAGTTGTAGTGAACGGGACAAGGGAAAGAGCGCACTTGCGCTGTATGTTGGATTGCGGGGCCAAAAACTCCTTCATCTTGAGAGAGGTGGTCGAGGAACTGGAATTGAAAACAGTGAGCAGGGAAGTTTTAGCTATTCACACTTTCGGAAGTGAAACCGTACGATATAGTGGAGATTATGTTCAGGAATGTGCAACACCCGACTCGGTGTGTTGAAATACAAGCGGTTGTTTTTGATTCGATTATTCATACTCCATCGTAGTTTTCTAGAAACATAGCTTTGGAAAAGGGAATTGAGTTAGCAGATGTTAGTACTTCAGAGAGGATTGATGTCTTGATTGGTTCGGATTATATTTCAGAGGTTTTAGGCGAAAGGAATATAAGGATTAGTAAAAAGATTGATTGCAGCTGATAGTATTTTCGGATATTTGCTACTGGGAAAGGAGATGGGAATCGATTGCAAGGAGATATCTGCTAATCATTTGATCGTCGGGGATGAGGAATCGAGCTTTGGTAGTGTAAAAGATTTGTGGTTATTAGAAACGATTGGGATAAAGGCGGATAAAGAAGTGTCTCTATCAGAAACTTTAAAATCGTTTCAACAAAATACGACGTATAAAGACAAAAGATACGAAACTCGTTTGTTATGGAAGGAGGATAATAAGGCATTAAGCAGTAATTATGAAATTGCAAAATTCGTTTGTTCGGTTTAAACAAAACATTAGATAAAAACAAGGAATTATTTATTAAATACGATGGCATCATTAAGGAACACTTAAGAGAAGGTATTATAGAAAAAGTAGATTTGAATTTAGACCAAAATATAAACACAGGTTATTTTCTTCCACGTCACGCTGTAGTGTGAGAGCGGAAGGATAGTACAAAGGTTAGGATTGTCTTTGACGCATCATCAAAGGGGAAAGGCGCGTTATCGTTAAACGATTGTTTAGAGAGTGGACCGAGCTTAAATCCTAATTTACTTGAAATCTTGTTACTGTTTAGGTTACACAAAATTGCATTTAGTGCAGATATTCAGCGCACTTTTCAGAAGTAGGGATCGCCGAGGAAGATAGGCAATTTCTGAAATTCTTATGGATAAAAGGGGATTGACCTAATCCAGGTTCAGCCTCACAATATTGAAACATTCCAGTATAAAAGAGTCACCTTTGGAGTGAAATGTAGTTATTAAACTGCATTTAGAAAAATTCGAAAGCGAATATGAAGAAACGTGTAAAATGTTGAGTTATTTGTACGTAGATGACCTAGCAGCTGGCACGTCAAGCGTTTCCGAAGCTATAAAATTGAGCAAAGAAATGATCACCATTCTAAGTCAGGTCAGCATGAATCTTCGAAGATGGGCTACGAACTCCCCAATTCTAAATGAAGATTAGGAACAAGATAACGTTGACCGCCGTGAAACATCCGAAGAATTATGTGTGCTATTTAAAATTCTTGGACTCATCTGGGACAATATCAACGATAAATTTACCATAGACATTCATCAAATTTCTGAGATGAAGGAGAGTAATCTTTCAAAACGATTGATTCTGAGCATCTGTGGGATGCTGTTTGATCCATTGGGGATGAGAACACCTTTTACTGTCAGAATGTAGTTGCTACTACAGAACACATGGGAACGGGAGCTGAAATGGGATGAACCACTACCACCGGACATTCAAGAGACATTTCTGCCATGGCTGGATGAAGTAAAAACTATCTCTCATATTTCTTTGCTTCGTCCTTACTTCCTTGATGTAGAGACTCCAATGGCTGAAATTCATATTTTCTCCGATGCAAGCAAAAAACCTTATGGTTGTGTAGCCTACTTCAGGAAAGTGACCAACGGGAAGGTGAACTCGTTTCATAGTGACGAAATGCCGCCTAGCTCCAATGAAAAAAATTCAGTCTGTTCAGACTCGAACTCATGGGAGCCCTTGTTTCTGCCAGGTTAGAAGAATACTTAAAACGAGCTTTTCCCTGGATTACATCTTCTTCTGAGCGGATTCGCAAATCAGTCTTCATTGGATAAAATGAGACCCTCTACGACGGAAGGACGTACGGGAGATCCAGGAGAAAACCAATCGAGACCAGTGGAATTACTGCAGAGGAAAGACGAACCCTGCAGACAAGTTAACCCGAGGACTGTCTATCCGAGTGTTAGTGCAAGTTGATGTTTGGTGGCATGGTCCAGACTGGTTGTCTAATCCAGATCTATGCCTTGACAACACAATGAACTGCGAATTCAACGAAGTTGAAGTAGCAAACGAGCTAAAGAAAGACTATGTCCAGCAAACAACCTAGTAATGACTGTAACCGAAACTAATTGTTATGATCTTATCGATAAACTTCTCAAAATCACAAATGACTATGTAAAACTGATTCGTATTATTTATTTTTAGATTTTCAGCTAATTGCTCGTACCCTCAGTCAAGGACTGCAGGCCCATTACGGCTGATGAAAGAATTCAGGCAGAAAACCAATTAATCCGAATGATCCAACGTGATGAGTTTAAGGTGGAAATCAGAGATTTGAAAAGAGGTAAGAATGTTTCAAAGAAAAGTAAACCGTCAACCTTAAATGTAAATGTAAAAATGATATTCTAAGAGTGGGAGGCAGGTTAAAAAATTCCAAATTAAATGTTTATTCAAAATATCCTATTGTGTTACCATCGAATCATATTTCAACTTACAATATTTTAGTGCATTATCATAAAAAATATTTACATTTGGGAGCACAAGCTTTGTTGTATCAAGTACGTCAGAAATTTTGGCCAATCAATGGTAAACATAATTGTAAAAGGATGATATTTAATTGCATTACTTGTGTGAAAAACAAACCTGTTTTAACATCCCAATGAATGGGTGATTTACCAGCTGATCGTGTAACTCCTAATCATGTATTCAATATTACTGGTATTCTTTGCTGGCTCATTCTTCTTAAAATTCAAAAATCAGAGAAAAGGTATATTGAACAAAGTTTATGTTGTAATTTATGTATGCTTATGTACTAAAGCCTTGCATCTTGAATTTGTAACTGATCAAACATCTGACTGTTTTATTGCAAGTTTAAAGGGTTTCTTTGGAAAGAGAGGAAAATGTTCAAAAATTCTTACTGACAATTCCAAAACATTTGTCGGTGCAAACAAAGAATTTAAAAGGCTGTATAATCTTTTCAACTCTCCTGATCAACATTTAAGTGAATTTATAACTTCAGAATCTATTGAATGGAAGTTCATTCCACCTAAATCACCGACTTTTGGAGGTATTTGGGAAGCCGGAGTAAATTCCTTTAAGTTCCATTTAAAACTCGTACTAGGAAATCAAAAACTAACTTTGGAAGAATTTTTAACAATTTTGGCTGAAATTGAAGGTGTCCGAAATTCTAGACCCCTTACTACGCTATCTCCGGAATTCGATGATTTTGAAACTTTGTCACCTGGTCATTTTTTGATTGGCAGTCCAATTAATGGAATTGCCAAATCATTATTAATTAACTTAAATGAAAGTTGATTATCAAAATGGCCAAAAATTACAAAGTTTTCGCAAAATATATGGAAAATATGGAAACGCGATTATCTTTGCAGTTTTCAACAACGTTACAAATGGAAATTCAAAAAGAATGATGTAAAACTCGGAACACTTGTTCCGATAAAAAAATGGAAATTTACCTGGAACAAGTGGTTGTTGGGAAGAATTACGGAAGTTTTCCACGGTAGTGACAACCAAATTAGAGTAGTCAATATTAAATTACAAACTGGTAATATCCTAAAACGAAATGTTCGTGATATAGCTATTTTATCCCCGTGAAATGAAGTGTATTAATGTTATTGTTATTTGTTTTAATTTATACCATATATAATGAAAATTAACAATCAGAATTGTATTTGTATTTATACTAATTGTATAATTTGTATTATTGTGAATTTATTGTTTTATTGTAACTACAGTATGCAATTTTATGAAGGTTTTCATCCGGGGGATGGATGTTAGAGTTTTGATTCCCTCCAGTGGAGAAAAGGGAAAGATTTGTTCCCCTAACCAGATGTATTCGAGATGCCGACGCGGCTACATATACACTCTCTCTCTTGTCTTAGTGTTGTGTTCTGCTTGTGTGGTAGTTTAGAAATGTCCATGTCTATATATGTGTAAAAATAAAACCTATGAAAGTTTCAATTCCTGCTTCGTCATTAATGGAATTGTCATGCACTGACTGAACAGACAGTAAGCGAGAAAGTTTTGGAAATACCCTCCCCCTGGTTATTTTCAAGTCTACGAATGATACTGAGGAAAAGCACTGTAAATGAAAAATATCTGGACAAAGGAAGCCGGTCTGTCCGGCTGTTCGAATATAATTTAACACGATAACTACAAAACGATGAGAGCTAAATAGATAAAATTCGATACACCGTCTCGACTTCAAATCTTGAGCCAAATATAATGAGAGGTTGACCGTCTGTCGGGCTGTACTTTCAGAAACATGTAAATACGTTAACTCAAACACGCAATGACTTAAATGCATTAAATTTTGTATGTGATTTTGTGAATAGAATTGAAATTCCTTGTCGAATGTTGATATCAATTGGTTGGGGAAAATGCACATGAAACATAAATTCTGTTTCTGAATACTATTAACCGAATGCCAAAGATTAATCGTCAAATAACTCGCCAAAGGTAACAAAACAGATTCAGTAAAAATGATAAATTCACGCCAAAGATTAATATTTCGTAACTATTCTACGCCAATGCTATGCAACGTGTTCTCTGGTGTAATACTTTTATTATAATGTATGCGAGAAAATTTTATGGGACACCACTGCAGCTGGTTTGATTCGAGAATTATGTAAAACACCAGGAATCGCTTTTCTTTAGAAGTCGATAATTAGGAAGCGATCATGATTTCAGAAGTTCTCCTCTAAAAGATAGGACTTTTTTACAAAATAAAAATCAGATTCATATTTTCATTTACGATATAAATCTCCATAATCGATCTAGATAAGCAAAGAATTTTCAAGTCACCTGGGTTGAGGAAAGTAAGTATTGCAGTATTCATTCTGAATAATTTATCAATAATAAGAAGTAATTTTTATATTTTATCTTTATTGAGAAAGCAAATGCTGACTCGACACTGTTGTATTAAGAATGACAGATTTATTTTTAAATGCAGAAAAGTATTTTTGTGAAATACTTTAAAATATATTGTTTAAATAAAAAGTCATGTTAGAATATTGGATACTATTTCGAGTGTTTTCGTATTTTTTTATAGAAAAAAAATTATTCAAATGAAATATTAAAGGAATTCTTTTATCAAGGTGACCCGTCCCTAAACTTATTGTTATCAATAATAAAACTATTATAAGCGTCTTTATTTTTATTAACCTGTTAACTGCCCACGACATGTATACACATCAATTCAAACCTTCGTATTGGCGTGGTCGATGTGTAATTTTTATCTAATGAAGCATTTGACGTGAATGTGTGTCATCGCTTGACTATAAAAAAAAAAGAATTTGATGGACTTTAAAAAATAAATTCCGCCGTTAACTGGTTAATAATTGAGCAGAATATGAGTGTGTTGGACTCTGTACAAGAAAATCATCTAATTATATACAGCCAAATTTGGCATAGGTTATACAAAAGGTAAAGGAAGATGTGAATGCACACTTCTGAGAGAAATTTTATAATTGTTTATTAATTAAAAATTAAATGCGAGTTTAAAGTATATTTACGATAATTCCCGGAAATATTTCTGAAGAATACAAATTGTTACACCGTTTTAAAATTTAAAAATGTCATTTTGACTATACTGATTAAGTTGTGAAAACTTTCTTGAACTTTCTAAAATTATTTCTTTGCATATTTTCAACAATAGAACTTATTGTTGCACCAGAATTTAAATCGTATCATCAATTTTATAATCGTTGATTTATTTCCATTGTTGAATGAGAAGAAACAAATATTCTTTTAATTATCTGCACAATTTACCTGAGGAATTAGAGAATGATATTACATTGCGGCAAAATATGAGATATAGTTTTAAGTTATTTAAACTGTATCTCATATGAGGTTATTCATACTCATATCATTATGAGGTTAAGTTTTTAATAGCAGTGTATTGTCATGGGACTCGAGTAGAAAAGTTCTCGTGAATATAAAAAGTTTTCGTGAAATCACATTTAAAGTTTAAAATTATTAAAAATAAATGGCCTTAATGTCTGATGCATTTTATATATATCACTCTAAAATACACTATTTGGCCAACTATTTTATTTTCAACTTTGAAAACGAATTGTTTCTTTTTTTTTATTTAAGACATTTAATTGCCTGTTATCTTTGCTTTTCTCTTATAACTACATAAATAATTAATACTTGAAAGTGCCAATATACTCAAGCCTCATTTAAAGAACATCTCTGATAAAAAGTGATTTGTATAACTAGCAAAACAAACTATAAAAAATTATTCTCTTAGCGAGCGATGTTTTGTAGAACGAGGTACTAGTGATATCGTGACGTCACAAGCTGTGTCTCAGATATCAATCTGTACTGAGCGATTGTTTAAAAAGAACCCTTCTTAGTGAATGGAAGAAACAATGGCCGGACAGCGTTGTCGAATACGATTCCGAAGGTTCGGGATGGTAACCGTGAATCCTTAATCGACTATATTGAGTCTGATTATTGTGTTAGACAGGCATTGTGTTGGACAGGCATATTGTGTTAGACAGGCATAGCAATGACATCAAGGAGCTGATGAAAAGGTACAGTTAGAACTACAGAAGTGCTTATGTAGCTACTTTCTGTGCCATAGAAAAGTTGCTTATGAGATTTGATCAAAGAAGAGGAAATAAATCCTCAACTGATGAGAAACCTTCCAATGAAATAAAAAAAGAGGCTAAAAGCATTGAAAATTATTCCACTGTACGTTGAGAATCATCATCTTAATCAGGCAGTACGAAGCCGCTTTACAAACTCTTTTAATGTTCATGCTGTATTTCATTTTAACTACATTTCGAAGTGTAGCCAAAAACAAATGTCTTTAAACAGCTTTCTTGCATTATAAATATGTTTGAATATTTTTTCGGGATGTTTAGCGCATTGTTGTACTTTACATGGATTCCTATCGATAAAAATGTTTCGCTTTTCACTTCATGAGTTTTTAGCATTACAAATACGAATCGAAAAGGAATTATGCTCAATAAGTGCGGTTTCCTTTGTACTGTATAAGATTTTAAAGAAGAGATATTAATATTTTTGATAAAAAAAATTAATTTACTTAACTTTTGTAATTTTAAGCCGTTATAGTAATTCAATTTACATAAATATTTATAATATTTTTGTAATTAATTTTGCAGTTTTCTATGAAAAGATTTCGTTCAAAATTTGGAAAAAAGATAAACAAATTCGACATAAAGATCATATCCAGAATCTAATTTGTCGAATTCAAAGTGTTTTTGAACTATCGTGATCACAGTAAAAATAATTTCAAAAATATGTTTTTGGGCGATGGGAGATTTGAAACATGGAGTTCGGATATTTTAGTGATTACAATATTTTCTTATTGTCTGCCGATATTATTAAACCAGTGGGTATGTCCTCTTCACCAAAACTTTCTCTCATACTTTTTTAATAAAGGCATTATTATAGAGAATACTCTGTGTAGCATTGGCGCACAATTATTAGCGAAATATTAACTTTTAGTGCGAATTTAACATTTTTACAGAATAAAGAGAATGTCCTCGGCGAATTTCTTGGCAATTAATCCTTGGTCTGCAGTCAATAATATCCAAAAATCGAATTTGCGTTTCAGGCGCGTTTGTCTCAACCGATTGAAACAAAATTTTGGCTCAAAACTACACTTTTCTCAAAATGACACACCAAATTTAAGTCACTGTGTTTGTGATTTACCGCGTTTATATGTTTCAGATGAAATAGATCGACAGACGCTCAAGCTTCCGTTGGATTTGTGGCGAATTGAGATGCCTTGGGACCTTGTGTTTCGTAGCCCAGTAACATGACCAAGATACAAAAGCAATTGCTCGGGTAGCGTAGCTGTTTACTGGCTTATAAGCTATTCATCACAGATTTGACCCAAAATTTGACTTAGTGGCTGCAGTAAAAATGCTAAATACGTGTACAGAATTTTATTCATCTAGATCTTTTCGTTTTGCAGTTATCGTGTTAACTTATATTCGATCAGCCGGACAGACAGACTTCCTGCACATCTGCACTTCCAGGAATCTGCACATTTGGTTGCTACGCTAATTTCCATCCATCTAGATCAAAGCATTTTTGAGTTATCTTTGTTACAGACAGACATTTTTCAAGAATGTGTTTTGACAACTCAGGAAGGTGTAAAATCTGGAGATTCATCAAAATATCGAGATCGAATTTTTTGACAATTACTTTATTTTCTTCATACATCGTATACGAAAATGTAAATAGAATGATCGTCACTATATGAAGTGAGACAAAGCTCAGTCACTTGATAGATGGATTTTAATTTAACTACGTAGCTACCTTTTCCATGATGAATGATCAAACACAAATGGATTGAATTGTTACATTAGAGGAACTCATCAATACTCGTTAAACGCCATGCTTTCTGCACGCTTCTTTCTATTATAAGTTTCTCCGACCTTGGCCGATTGATTTTTCAAATCGATTTAAACCTGCACAAAAGGATTAAATCAATCACCAATTATTACTTTTTTATTTTCTCGTATACGAAGTATAAAGAAAGAATTGTAAAAATCAGGGGAAAAATCGAACTTGAAGTATTGGCGAATCTCCACCTTTTATGTCTCCTTGAAATCTGAAAACGCTTTTTAGATATTTTCTGTCCGTCCGTCTGTCTGTGTTTGAACACGATAACTCAAAATGCTTTACGCTAGACAAAGGAAATATGGTTTTCACACCAAATTTGTAGATTTTTATCACATTTTGAACGAAATGCATTCAAAGAAACTCTGTCTGTCCGGCTGCTCTAGTATAAGTTAACATGATAACAGTCAAAACGAAGAGAGCTAGATGTTGGAAACTTGGTAAACAAATACAATAGTAATTTTATTTTTAAAAATAATATTATAAATTAATATTGATTTTAATCCTTTTTTTATCGGATACGAAGTATAGAGAAAACAGAAATCGAGAAAATCGGTATTTTTATGATATTAATTTACAAATGCTGTGTTTCCAATTTTGTAAAAAATAAAAAATAAAAAAATACGCCACTGATTGTCAGGAGAGGATGAAAATTATCAAAAATTGCAAATGATAACCTTTCAAGCATTAGTTATTTTCCAAGCATAATGGTTTATGGTTTTCTAAAATAACGGAAATATCTACAAAAGCAACCATCTCAACTAAATTTCTTTTGCGGTGGGTACCGTACCCCCGACACACAGAAGTATTATTTATTTATTCGATTTGTTTCTCTGTATTTACAAGGAGGAAATGCAACATCATTGCAACTTACAAACGGTAACTTTTGTAAGTGTTAAGTATTTTTAACTACTTAGTAATTTGCAGTTTTTGAAAATAACGAAAGCATCAATCTCGTTATTTATTCAACATGCAATTTATACACAAGAGCAACACGGAAATCTTTGACGCATGAGCAACATGAAAAACTTTGAAAACATGAAATTTCAATTAGTAATTTGTTTTCTTTTGGAAGGGACATGGTGATGGATGCTTTCCTACGAACTACCTGTTGGTAGGTAGAACATGAAAAGATAAAGGATTATTCATAAGAGCTGCAGAGGATTAAATATGGGGAGAGGTTGAAGAAAATATTGGATTGAATCCACTTTGGATAAACTGAAAAAGTTAAAATATATGCTGCAGCTACTTTTAGGGACAAAGAAAACGTGCATAAATATGTTGTCTGTGCAATTATTGTTCCTATTCTAGTAAACGTTTTTTGTGTGAATATATGTAGTTAACATATATAAGTGCGATAAATTCATTCTACCCTTGCTTTTAAAATTAATTCTTTTTCATTTCAATTAAATTCAAATATAAAAACGCCTGCTTTTTAGTAATTTCTGGACCACGCTAGCTTATAGATTTTTACGTGTCATTAAAAATCTAATTAGTATATTTTTAATATATGATAACTATTTAACCTCACAAACAATATTACGAGCCATCAAAGAGTTACAGAATAAGCAGTTTTGGTAGTTTCATCTTCCAAATGAAGACAATTATCTTTATTTATCTTTTTCTAAAATCTATGGATGTGTTTCTCGCAGTTTCTTTTTGTCTTTGACTTTCCCAAAGTGAACATGGTAATATAGCTAGTTGACAATATATTTTAACCCTTCCACTACTGATCCGGCCCAACCAACCATGCAAATTCTATACTGGCTCGCCCATATCTATTTCGAACAATAGTTGCAGGACGTAAAGTGAGGATATTCTGGTGATGAGAAATTTTACATCCCATAAATAAAAGCACTAAAGTTTCTTCACAATCATATGTACTCATAAATATCTTACTAATAGATATTTTCTTTATAACTAATAACCAAATTATTTAAATTTGATTTTTTTATTGCATCCCTATCTACTATATTAAAGTAACAAGTGTAATAATCACAGAACTCATGTGTTCTTTTTTTTATATACATAATATCTTTCAGCATATTATTACTCCAGATAATTGTTCTATAATATTTCAAAGTAGGAAACCGTAATAAATGGTTTCATATTATTATCATTTCTTATATATTTGTAAATTCTGTACATATTTATTTCTGTTTTATCATAAGTAAATATTCTAATTTTTAATAAATTTCCCGTAGCATGTCCATGAAACCATTCATTGACCAGAATGGTTACGGATACGGAGATATGAGACGGCGTTCTGTTCTGTTTGAAAGAGAAACCCCCCGCTAGTATAAAATATGCACAGCCTGTTAGGCCGGATCAGTAGTGAAAGAGTTAAAAAACACCTCTGATATGAAAATGTTATTGATGTCGTAAAAAATGTGATTGAATAATAATTTCTCTTTCTGTATATGATTTGATTGCATAAAAAGTGTCTAGTTTTTCTGATTTTTAATCCATAAATCATGGATTAAGATCCCCCAAAAATATGCTAATAATATATAAGTAAATAGATAAAATGAAAAATATATAAAGAAAATGAAAAAAGTTAAATATATTTTGATATTTCTTATAATATTTGTCCTTCAAGCTAGTTACCAAGGACTTTTGGTTCAAACCCGATAGCCGTCTAGAATATTTTTTCAATCTGGAAAATGTTTTCGAAATGCTCCGACAAATCTTAATGTAAGTATTTCACTTACTAAACTGCTGTGTGTGAAGTTTGGCTCAATCAATATAGCACGTTATGTTCCATTTCTTATCTTCCTTCGTTTGTCATATCTATTCCGCAAAAAGATACCTATAGAATAGATGAGATATATTTTCTGTTTACCGTCAGTACGTGTTGACTAAACTGAACTCAACCAAAATGCGATAAGCAATATCTGCATGCACACGAAGTTGATTGACAATGACGCTGAGATTAGGCGGAGATGTTTGTGTACGCAAGTCGATCAAGAAGATATTTGTGGATGCCGACAACGAATTATCTTTCGTTTCCGGACGGTGAAATGATAGGTGGCGCTTCTGATAATAACGCACTGGAAATTATTGCTGTTTAGAATTCCTGCAGTTTTGGAGCTCTGTTTAGGTCAATATTTGTTTTATATTGTTTACGCGTTGTATCACTGGTTTTTTTTTCTGATAGTTATTAGAAGTCTGGTAGGTGTTACAAATAAAAAAAAGCAGTTGAATTCAAAACGTGTCAAAGAAATCCCTATGAAAATCTCACTGGAAAATGATCGAAGGGAAAATTTTACGTCTCTTCTGCTCTTCTACCGCGATGTAGACTGACGTATTGCTTACCACTTATTCTTTATATGTAAATTATGCCACCCATGGTGAAATGAATTGAAATTTTCTTTTATTCAGTGAAAGTTTCTTTTATTCGGCCAAGCAACTGTTAAAATATGTTTACATTTATATGTGTCTGACAGAGAAGACAAATTTGGAATTAATTAAATTTATTTTTCCATGGAAGAGCAAGACTTGTACAATGGAATGACCGTTGAAAAATTGAGTCCTTTTACACCGGGACACAAGCGGAAAGTGTGAGATATTCCCTCCCCCCCTCTTTTTTTTTTGTTTGTTTGCTGAAACATTTTGATAAGCATTTCTTTCACGTGGATCGATTTAGGAAAATTAATCTTAGGTATCTTTAAAGTTACATCGTAGACGTTAGCGTTTTTTTCTTCTTCTTTTTCTTCTTTCTCTGGGAATGTGGAAAGCTGAATCGTCAGCAATATTTTACAGTGCGTGTTAAAAATAATTAGATAAAAAAAATGGGAATTGGATAAGGAAATAAGAGAAAAATGTAGATCAAAGTAACATTGTCTAATTTGAGATAAAAATTAGGAAACTAATCAAGATTTAAATTAAATTAAGAGATATGCAATATATATCATTATGTAAATATATTTTAGCCATTGCGCGGCCGAATAGAAGAAACTTTTGAAATTTGAAGTTCGATTTATTTCACTAGGTGAGGCATTTTATGTACAAGAAGCGATGATAAAACTGACGTGCAATGATAAAACTATTGTGCATCGCAATACAAGTACAAAACAGAAAAAAAAAATTTCTCTTCAGTGACTTTACCATGAGATTTTGATAAGGATTTCTTTGACACATGTTGTCTTAGGAAAGGGAATTTTAGGTATCTTTAAAAGAACGTTGCAAGCATTAAGAATTTTTATCCCTTCTTCTTTTTCTTGTGTACAGCCGACCACCCCGCCACCACGGAACGTAGCAGTATCGACAGGATTTGTTGTGGCCGACTGCAATCTTTGGCATTGTCCATCCTTACATTAACCGATTTGTCAAACTGATATTCTCGTCGAGGTAATTGGCCACAACGTGGCCAATTACTGTCCTTCCTCCTCATCTTCCTATCAAACAAGGAACAGTACTAAAA
Source organism: Argiope aurantia (assembly GCA_026543865.1). Lineage (NCBI taxonomy): Eukaryota > Metazoa > Arthropoda > Arachnida > Araneae > Araneidae > Argiope > Argiope aurantia. The sequence goes on from JAPMOR010036199.1 coordinate 619,695, forward strand.
GCAAATCTCCGCGAAATTCTAAATAATTCTTCAAATTCTCGTTTCACAACAACAGAAATCGAACACTTTCAAACTTTCAAACAGTAGGTAAAAAACTGACAATTTTTGACATCATGTCTTTCAGAGTTTTAAGATTACTTAGTACCAACAGTACTGTACTTAAGTCATTATTTTCCAACTCTCAGATTTTTTCTTAATTCCGAGATTTCTATGCATTCTATTAAATAGTGGTAAACAGTACCGATTCCTCCATAAATGCATTTATTTTCCTGCATTTTTCCAAATCTTTGGAAATATGCCGGAAATCTCCCATGTTGATTTTATCCCTTCACTCGGAGCGTGAGAAAATGCTGAATGTAGCAGTTTCTAGAGCGCATATTAAAAGTAATCAAATAAAAAGTGGGAATTGGATCAAAAAATAAGACAACATTTTAGAATCAAGTTAATATGAGATAAACTAAGATAAAAATTATGAAAATAATTAGAATTTAAATTAGATAAGGAGATTATATTACACACACACACACGCA
>JAPMOR010036199.1:625224-662009 GCA_026543865.1 Argiope aurantia
AAAAATTCATTTTATTTTCTTAGTGTTTGATGCATTTAAAATTAAACATTGTTAATTAATCGATCTGTTCATGATGAATCTGAGAAAATTTTGTTGACAAATTCTTGAGATATTACATAAATTAAGAAAGATATTCTTTAGTGCCCATAAAGTTTAAACGCTCAGTGACTCTGTTATCAGTAATCATATTATAAAAAAATGCTTTGTTTCAGTAAAAAATATTATCATATTAATTGCAGATTAATTCTTTTCACTTTAATTTAAAGCAAATGAGAGCTACGAGAGCTAACAGAAAATTAGAGAGATACTTATTACGTTACGACTTAAGGCCTTTATAATATTGTGAGTGAATTATATGACTATCCAAATTTGAAAATATTTTGTTGAAGAATCTATTAAAGTAGGAATTGCGTAAATTATTTAATTATTAAAATTTAAAAGAGCAATAACATTGGCGAACCGGCTGGTCACCAAAGGCGGCTAGTATCAACTAAATATAATTAAAATGAATCTAAGATCAAGTATAAATTTATTTTTGGATTGATTCGGTTTTGGATTCGATAATAATTATTCTAAGATAAAAATGATAAATCAAGTTCTACCAGAGCGGGCACCTCAAAAATTCGGAAGACTAAAAACTTCTGGTATGGTGGTTAATGCAACCTATTTTTTTGGATTATAGTAATCATGTGGGGTCGAGTAACCTTCTACAGATGATTAGGCGTACCTCTTGCAGGAAAGATTCTACTGAGGCTAGTGATGGTGCCGGTATATTCACTCATTGTTTCCACTTATGCTGTTGCATCATTCCGATCATTTAGTTTAGCCATATAATTTCGGATGGTCGGGCTGACTCATACTTATTTAGTGTAAATCAACTGAGATTATTATTTCGATGGGTTTTTTTTAGCTTCTTCTATAGAAATTATTGAAAAGAGAAAGTATTGTAATAGTAAAAAAATTCGATATCTAGATTTCGATGAATTTCGATGTTATAACTTAGAACGCATGACATTTTTTTAAAAATTAATATATGTGTTTTGAATTACTGCGTATAATTAAAAAATTATTAAAAAAATTTTTAATTATGTTTTTGAGAAATTAAAAAAAATATTAAAATGTGTCAAATAGCTACATTATGTATTAAACAATATCTCAGTGACACAAATTACATTATAACAATTCTGCCATAAAAATAAAAATCCTTTTTTTATCAATAAGTTTTTTACAATGCAAAGAAAAAATTTTTTTAATAGTATTTGTAATTGTAGAAGTATTCATACTACAGCCATCTCGTTATTTTTTCAAGCTCCCAGATTAAATCTTATTCTACTACTGCGTTCGCCGTATATTGGTCTTTTCTACAAATATTTATCAAAAAGCATTTAAAAAAAGGATTTCCACACATTCATTATTGCCCTTTGGAACAGATATGTGAATTTTATAAATGGGAATAAAAACTCGTAGCCAAATGGTTGCACGATGCATTGTAGGATTAAACATTTCTAAGTCCTGAAAAGCTATTTTTTTAATATTATATCTCTCTAAGAACCCAATGGCGAACTAGAAGGAGTAATAACTATTCTAATTTCGTGTATATTTAAACATTTATGATGTAATTTTCTATTCCCCTCTGCTTTTTCTGGAGAGAGCGGGGGGAGGGGGTAGAGATTGAACGCAAATTCTCGAAAGTTACAGCAGTTCCGCAAGTGCGGAAACTTAATTTCTCGGATTTCCGTTATGTAATGGAAAAAAATTGCTAAATATTTGGGATTCTTTACTCTCCATCGATTGCATTCAAATTTTGGAACAGGTTTACAAATGTGGCGATATTTTGATAAGTCATTGCGTTTTGGGGTTATCGTATTCACTTGCTGATGGACAAATGATTACCTCTTAGACAAATTTAATCCAAACTTTAATACACATTTGTAATTTAGATGATAAATCTACCTTCCAAATTTCATTCATATAGCTATTGTGTTTTTGAGTTATCTAGTTCGTTTGCATGCACAAAACATACATATTTGCTGTCGAGGGATTTTGTTCAAATTTTGTGAGAATTTTACAAATTTGACTTTATATGTCACAAGATATCACTTAATTGATTACCAATCAAATTTATTACAGTCAATTGGTTTTCGAATTATCTATGGTCACAATCAAACTTACAGGCAGACTTCCAAAAATGTGTTTTTCTGTCTCAGACATGGTTTCGAAATGTGGAAACCTCAAAATTTCGAGGTTAAATCTTTTTGTCAATTACGATATTTTTTGTATGCTACGCATATCAGAAAATAAAAATAAGCATAACATAATAAAATTTCCATTACTATTCCGATGCAGCCACCTACAAAAGCCTGCGTTACGCCTTAACAAATTTATCTCGTATGAATTAGAATAATCAATAATACTAAGAGATCCATCAAATACCTTTTTATGGGGAAAATTAACTTCTAGCTTGATAAAAAGAAGATTTAAGTATTTTAAAGTAAAATTTTCTTAATTCCACGCTTGTTAATTTAATTTAATAAGGTTTTAAAATGCATGCAAGAGTTTACATTAGGTTTGAAGGTTACTTTCACTATAGTGGCTGCAATATTTGCATAAAAATGGCGGAACAGCTGAGTCTGAAAAAGTAATTATTCCAAAAAAGATACTCCAATGAAAACGTGCCGGAAGTGGCGTGTTAATGAAAAAGTGACGTCGTTCTTCTAACGAAATCCACACGCAACATACCTATTACCTCTAACAGCATTGAACAGAACGGAAGTTGAAAGTATGTGTGCCATCACAGCATAAAAGGAAACTTCACAAACAAAAATCTCCCACCTCTTCTGTTTGTCTGACGGCGACCGTGACTTTATCGATTCATCTCGAATGGCCTTCGCGCCAAATTCTTCCTCCTAACATTCAAGATTTGGCGTTGTTTTTCTTCTGCTGCTGCCATTGATTTCTGTGGTGTGTATCTTTTTCCAGCTGCGAGTAAATACAGACGACTCTCATACAGAGAGAACAATTAAGAGGAAAAGAACGGCAACGGGTCACAGAAGAAGTCACTGCACATGCGTGGAAGAATGAAACTCAAACAAACCAGAATTCGAAAAGTAAATTTTGAGAGGAAAGTGCATTGAAAGGATTAGCATGAAGTTTGAAATTAATATATTAAACAATATTTTGTGGAGAGATTTTTGTTGATATTTAAACTAGATTAATCTACTTGACGAGAAGCTTAAATTTAATATAATTGAAATGGAACTACATAAGAACTATTTTGAGACGGTTCAGTTCAGTTATATTAAAGTCCCGTTTCAAAGCAACACTAGGGATATTTTGGGACGGACCTCGTAAATTTGAAACGCTGTCAGATGACGTGGAAGAACACATCAGTTAGCATCCCCCCTCCAAGCTTCTATACCGTCGAAAGGAAGTTGAATCCGATGGATTTAACATGCACCAGACCTATTTACACGAAGGTCCTTCGGTTGAATCAGGTCTCGAGCCTGAAACCCTCCGGTTCCGAAGCCGAGACTGCACCACCAGGTCATCGCGGCCCATTTTGAGATAGAATTCAGCTATCTAGCTTGCTATCCGGAAACAAGACATTAGTTGAGAGTGATAATCGTTTTCCAAATTTCCCCTTATATTGATATAAAGATGTTTGACCAGTGAGGACATGGTTTATATTCGCAAGTGCCATGATGGTCAAGAATTTTCGGAATAGAAAACTTGCTGGTTGAAACCCGATTCCCGCTTTGAACGCGGACTTTACATGCTAAGATATGCTGTTTTGCTCCCATCTCGTATGTCTTCTATGTTGAGATCTCTCTTTGAGTGTTTTGCCATGACCTTTTCTTGTATGTGATTTTGGCGAGTACATACAAGATAGATTTCAACATACAAGACTTACAAGGTGGAGCAAGCATACCAAAAGTTTCTGCTGAGAATCAAATGCCTCACCATGCTATATTGTATAAGTTTGGAAATTAAATGTGGGCTCAGATTTTGTCATCAATCTTTGACTATAAGGTCAGTCAAAAACAATACCGTGGATGGAATCGAGTGTCGAACTTAGATATTGTTGACTGGATTGCCACTAAGCAACCACGTCCATCAATGAGGTGAAATGTGTATAAAAGTTACTTCCTATGCAATTTCCTTATTGTAGGTCCAAAACACTTTTAACCTTTGATTTACCCGGCATTCAAATGGCTTAATTTTTTATTAATATTGCTTGATCAAAGCATGTAAAGCTCACGTTTATATGCTTGTGAAAGTAACGCCCGACAGATAGCCCCTTGACGGATGTGGTTTCAAATTTAACCTCATCTATATTTAAGATAGTAAACCTGTGCAACAAATTTTATCTATCTAGTTCTTTGCGTTTTATAGTTATCGTGTTCACTTGTCCTCGGATTGCCAACGGACAAACTTCCAATTAATGGATTTAGTTAAAAATTTTGTGATTTCAGCAAATTCGATCCAAGGTCCATTTATCAAATTTCATCCGTCCAGCTCAAAACAGTTTTGAGTTACAGTACTCAAGATAACAAGACATTATTATATATATTTTTTTTTTCACTCAGGGAAGAAGAAATGTAAAGACTTGTCAAAATCTCTATTTTTTATGATGATTATAATACTTTCGCTTTGTATTTTTCATATATGAAAAAGGAATAAGTAAAGTTACCGTATCGTAACAGTTAGAAGATTGATGAACTAGACAATAACGTTTTTAACAACTTTAAGATGCCATCGAACTGGTCTTCGTTAAGCCCCGTTCCCATGGCCCATTGCCTTTACGGGTATGGTAGGAAATCTGCCATCTGATCAATTGTAGGACCACTCGCACCTATAGAGGTCGATCGGGAGCTTCCCACAAACTATCAGTAAAACTGAACTGATATCAAAGAGCCCTGGTTAACTAAAAATTAGGGGAAAGAGTGTAAAATACGTCGGTAGAAAGGCACACACGGTTGGTCGGTAAAGGCTTTAGAAAGGCTCCTGTGCACAATGAACAAAGCATTTGTAAGAAAAAGAAATAAAACGGCTTTAATATCTGTCAATTAGATACTTAAAAACAGCTTGTTGACGGTATCATGGACATAAAGTTATATTCAAGATATTAAATTGAAATGAAATACAGTTAATATCCTGACGAACAAGCTGAACGCCAATGATATCTAGTTTACAAAAAGAATAAAAACAAAAAAAAAATTTTGTGAAAGGATAATTTGACAATTGGGGTACTCTAAAATAAAAAGATTAATCAACGGATATTGAGGAAATAGAATTTGAGAATCGCTGATCTAATAAATCAATCCGATAGCGATGGGTGAAAGCTTTTTCCTGTTTCTGCGTTGAAATCCCCGCCTCAGAATGGTGCTTCAGTAAAATATTTTAGCTTCAACTCGTAGCACTTTTATTGGTGAGTCGAATCTGAGTTAGCGTTTCTTTGCTCTATAAGTGTTAAAATTTCGGAGGAGAGAACATTTCAACAATAAATAATAACTCAATTAAATATTTTAACTAATAATAGAGAAACAGTAGCAAACTCCTGGATGGTGTACCATGTTCTTAGTAAAGAACTGAAACAATATCCTTTAAACAATGGAACAAAGAATACTGTTTTAAATTTCGTTTCTATGGCAACCGAATATGTTAAATTTTCAACTATCTGCTGTTTCTTCACAAAGCTGGAAAGAAATGTAGTATTTCGTATTTTTTATAACAAGTTACATTTCAGAATTGAACTTCCGATTTAAAACATAATCCTATTTCATTTTGGCAATATAATTTTAATGAAAAAATTCAATCTAAATGTGATTTTTAAATTTAAACCAGATATTTAATTTTAGAAGCTTATTTTATTTTATTTATTTATATAAATTCGATTAATAATTAAATTTAAATATAAACTTTTGGATTAAAAAAATTATGTTTTATGATAAATGAACCTATGTATTGATTTCCACAATTATTATAATAACTTTTATAATATTTAACTAAATAAAATTACCAATAATTTTTTTTGCTTAATATAATAAATAGTGTATTTACTATATTATATTTTGCTTTATATAATTTTTTAAGTTTTTTTTATTTTCGTTTTATTGATGATTAGTTGGTTATAGTCGGTAAAAGAAGAATTTTCATAAGCGTACGGTTGGCGAGTTTGAGCAAAATATCTGCGGGTCTACAGTTTCTATATTTGGAGCGAATTAATCGGCATGATGTAAATAAATAAATAAATAAAAATAAGTGGAGAGGGGGTTTTCCCCCTTCAAAATTTGACAGTTAATTTATGTTTCTGTGTTCTTTTTTTTCTTTTGTTTTAATTTTGTCCTTCGCAGAAAATTTCTCAATTATTTATGAAATTTGTGAATGCTGGAAAATGATTACTAGTAAATCGTTTGACGATTTTAATAGAAAAGTTTGCAATAATTACATTCGGAGCAAATTATGCATTGTGAAATAAATATAAAAAAGAATTTTTTTTTTTTGTATTCGACAATAATTTAGCGCTTGTGCAATTTTTTTCTTCTTTAGTATTGTTTTCGGTGAATGTCTGTTCAATTATTTGTAGAATTAGTGAACGATAGAAGAAGATAAATATCTACAAGTGTACTGTTTTGATTTTGAGTTGAGTGCATTTGTTTAAAAAAACTATAAGCAACTATATTTAATTAAAGGACTTTGTGTCATATCAAGGATTGCAATAATGTTGTTTACAAATCGATTTTTCAGTCCTTTATCTGTAAGTTATATACTATGCAAACGCTATTTGGAGGATTTCTACTGAAATCAGAAAACTCATACTCAATACCTTACCTTAAAATTGATTTCGATCATTTAGAATATTCAGAAGTACTTCTCTCCCTAAAATACCCACATATAGGCTTGTTTGCAAGTACATTACCTACGAATACATCTACATTCGTAGGTACTAGAAGAGAGAGTGCAAGTGTCTATTTCTTGTCTTGATCAGCATTAGAAGCTGGCAGTACTTGAGATGATAAAAATTCTGAGACATATAAAACGTTACCTATAATAGCCATTCAACACTGTAACGTTGGGTGGAGTTAAAAATATATCGCCCCTTAATTTACGTCATTGTCTGATTCTTAAATCCATTTAACGTCAATTAACTCAGACAGGCTTTTAAAAAGTGTTAATTGTCTGATTTATCAATATGGGAACTAGGTATGCATAAAAATTCGTTATATAATAGTAAACTTCATATTTTATTTAATTTCTTTTATGCAGGATTGAAGAAAAGGTCAGTGAACTGGGATCTGCAATTTTTATTACTTTATATTTATGCTGATGCATTATATTCTCACTTCGATTGGCGGTTATAATTAATATTTTCTTTTAACATTTTATTTCATATTGAGATTGCATTTTTTTTCTGTCAGTGGATTACTATAAGTTCCAATCCGATTTCAACGATTAGTTTTAATTTACGTTATACATAGAGGAGATCCCGTTATAAAGAAACTCAATTTTTAAACAAACTGCATATTTATATTTAAAGTGTTCTACAAATAATATTTTTTGTTTCTTCATTTCTTAAGTGTTCTGTCAATGTGAATGAGATTTTCTACAATTTTCTTTAATTGATTTGTGGCAATTACATCTGAGATATTGTAAACAGAATAACAGCCCGTGCAGACAGGTGCGTCTTCTAATATTAAAATTCCTTTATACTGGATTGCAGCAAAGACCAATGAGCTGAGGTCTGCAATTTCTATTATTTTGTATTTATTTTAATATTTTCTCTCTTTAATTGGTTGTTGTTGTTGTTGTTGTTTCTAATCCCAGGTGTTATAGCTACGCTATATCACCTCCATGAAACCAAAGATCTCTAAAAAGTCCAAAAACAATAGCGGATTCCTTAAAATCTCAAAAATCATAAAATTTAAAAATTGAAGAATGCGATTGAGAGAGAGGCTTGATCTGCCTTACACCAAGGACATTCAGCAAAGATCCTCCGTCTGTGTTGGAAGGTGAGGGATTTGGTGTGTCCACTCAAAAAACGAGAGAGAGAGTCGTTTGCTGTTTTCTAGAGATATTCAGGCGGTGACACCAACTAGAACTCTTACCAAAGTACCAAGGGTGAGCAGGTGGGACTCTCCAAAGTGCACTCGAATCCATCTTTTTGATAGAGGAAATTTCAGAATAAGTAAGTGTTCTATTACCATGAAATATGTCAGCTGAGGCAGTCTTAGCTAAGTTATCCGCTATCTCATTACCATTTAAACCAATATGTGAGGGGACCCATTGAAAGTGTATAGAGTGTTCAGCGGAGAGCCTGGCAATAAGGTCTAAGATATTCATGCTAATCTTGTCCCCCACTTTCGTCCAATGAGAAAGGTGCTGTATAGAGGCACGACTATCCGTTAAAATCCAAATGTCTCCGAAGACAATTTCAGAGGACAAGTCAATATATTGAAGACAACTCTTTAATTGATAGTTATAATTAATGTTTTCTTTTAACTGGATATTTTTTTACTTGGTATTGTATTTGTTTCTGTCCGTGGATCAATATACTTGTGAGTTTCAGTCCGATTTTAATGATTAGTTTGAATTTGTGGATTCATGAACATTATAGACAGAGAAGATTTCATTGTAAGTAAACTAAACTTTTAAAATTACTATATATTTATGTCTAAAATTTTCTATAAATAACATTTTTTATTGTTGTTTTCTATGCAACTCTTCTCTTCCACCTTTCTATCCAAGGTGGAAGAGATTTTCTATAACAACTTTTTTTAGTTAATTGGGACAATTATATCTGAGGTATTGTTAAGAGAATAACAGCCCGTCTAGACGGACACACCATCTAGTATTAAAAATAGTTTTTAAGTCCAATAAAACTGATTTGGGCAATAAAGACAATGTTAGGATCGAAATATATATTGTATGTGAAACTTCTTATCAGCCAAGGTACTCCATATAATTATGAGGAAACGTAACGATTCTGAATATACCCATGATGCCTCCGAACGGAAAACAAAAATCCTCCCCCCCCCCACTACGGGCAGAGCGAAGGCCGAAACCTTAGCACATGCGGCAGAACGGCTTTGACATCCCTACGTGAGTGGAATTATAACTCCCTCTCTCCTTTCGCCAAAACATGTGTAGAAAAAAAAAATCGCCAGGATGATTGGCCGCCAAACGATCCCCTCATTAAAGATTGAGACGAAAACGAGGGTCCATTACACGAACGCCTGACCGTCGTTACGCAGGTAATATTATGTAATATTTATTACCTGTACGGTAGAACTTTCTCGATATATAGACGAATCGATTGAAAGGAGGCTCTTGGACAGGTGCAACTTCTTCCGCAAATGTTTGTTGCGAGGCTAACAAACAAGTTTGGCTCGTGCATGTGTGTATTTTCTTCTTCTTCTTCTTCTTTTTTTTTAATGCTTGTTGATGTGTTTTTTTCTTCCTGCAAACCTTAAAAGACATTTTCTGAAAATGTGAAAAAGTTTTTGTAGCAACTTCTTTTGGATATACATTTGTGAATTATTAGTTTTTATCGATGGATTAGTGAAAATTCGGGATACTGGAATTTGCGTTCAGTTCGCATTTGCGCTCCTCATTAACTAGTGCTACTTGCTCTCACTTCGTAGATTTACTGAAGCTCATTGACCTTTGGCAGGAAAACTTGGCGAGCATTTGGAGGAATTATAGAGAATACCTATTCCTCGTTCTGATAAGAGATGATTGATCGTTGAGAATTTTTTTTTCTTACTCAATACTCACTTTTTTCCCACTATAAAACTGATTAAGCCTCTTAAAGAACGCGAGAAGCATCGTAGAAATTTTACCTCTTGATTTGTTGTTCAGTGTATCTGATTTTTTTCTTTTCGTTTCTTTGACATGATTTTAAATATGGATAGTTTTTATGTGTTGTTCGTTGCTAATGCACCAAAACTTATATATATAGATAGATAAACTTTATAATATGGCAGCCATTTTAAGGCTTCGCCGCAAATGACACCATTTAATGATTGAGCACATTCGACTGAGGGCAAGTGATACACAACCGAAAATTCTATTTTAATTTTTTTTAAAAGAAGAACCTTTGGGATAATAGTTTATTATGTAATATTCTTGCTTGGCAACCAGCTAGTTCACTGAGAATATTGGTTATACTTAATTTCAAATAAATCTCATATAAATAGCTTGACGTTCATAATTCCCACAACAAAGTATATTTTTTTATTTCAATGGACTAACGCCTATTCTAATTATTATATACGTGAACCTCACTAATAGAATTCGTATTCTCGACATTAAAGTACGATTAATTGACCGAGAACTTTATATTCTAATTGCACGTTATCTAATTTACTGTATTCCTTTTCTTATTCTCTTGTAAAATAATTCATTACTTAATGTTCATTATTCCATCAACAAAGTATTATTTCAATAACCTAACAACTGCTCTGTTTATTATATACATGAACCTCGCTTATAGAATTCGTATTCTCCATATCAAAGTAGGATTAATTGACCGAGAACTTTGTATTCTAATTGCACGTTATCTAATTTACTGTATTCCTTTCCTTGTTCTCTTGTAAAATAATTCCTTACTTAATGTTCATCATTCCATCAACAAGGTATTATTTCAATAACCTAACAACTGCTCTGCTTATTATATACATGAACATTACTAATAATGTTCGAAATCCTTAACATCAAAGTACGATTAACTGACCGGGCACATTATATTCTAATTCCACATTGTCTTTCTAATTTACTATCTTCATTTCCTTATTCTCTGTAAAGGGCTAAATAATAATCGAAATTTTTCTTGCTTTAATTTTCAACAATAATAGGCAATCACGTGATTAAATATTTGGTTAAGCAATGAAAACAGTTTGAATTCTATTGCAACCTTGAAAACTATTGTTGAAATTTTATAGAAAAAAATATTTGAAAAAATTGGAACCTTGAATACTGTTGTTGAAATTCCATAGGAAAAACTTTTTAAGAAATTATCAAAATTCAGGAAAATACTCCATGATATATATTTTGATACCATTTCTACTACTTATAAAAAGGAATGCGTGTATATTGGCTCCCTATGAGCCAGACCGTATGACCTAGAGCTATCACACTTGGAATATATATATATATATATATATATTGGAGGATGGAAATGTGCATATCAGAGCAATGTTTTTGAAATTTGAATTAGAATTTTAGTTTATTAAATATTTACAGGCATTTTAATGCATGACTTCCGGAAATATTACAGCACAAAAATGATTCTAACGTTATTTAAAAATTCAAAAAAAAATTCCGATGGTACTAAATTTAATAATTTTTTCTTCGAAATAACAATATCTGATGGTGAGTACATTTGAGTTCAAGAACTTCAAAAATCTATCACCCATTAACATCATATATGCCCATTAGTGATAACGAAAGTGTGTTATGCAATGGAAATTCTCAATTGACTTTCATCAAAAATTTGCCAAAGTATTCAAAGTGAAATGGGCAGCTCTTAAGTGCGATTTTAAAATTCAGAATTTTATCTTTCCTAGGAAGTTATTGCTTAAACACCATCAGAAAAACTTTTAAATAACCACCAACAAACCATAGGAAATAATGTTATTGACTTTCTGGCATTTTTTATAATAACGATGTAATTCCCTGCATAAAAGTTTAGACCTTGGGCAATATCATACACGGCATACATGCGCAGATTCCTATTTTTAGTTTATTTACTTTACTACAACAACCACATAAGCGATATGTGATTTGTAGTAAAACACTTATCGAAAACTAATATTCATTTTTGTAATCGATTAAAGCCAAAATTTGACATAGAACTAATAACAAGATCACATACGAAATTTCATTTATCCATGTTGAATCATTTTTCAGTTATGGCGTTAATATCCATGCAAAAGTACAGACTGAGAATCAATGACTTGCCGGATTTCAAAAAATTATCTTCTTAAATTATATCAATTTATTTATCATGTATTTTTCCTGAATTTTGATATTTTTAAAAGTATTTTTGTCGTAATTTTACAACTATGCGTTTCATTGTTATAGTGAAATCTAAATCCCCGTCAGATATTTAATCACGTTATATTAAACTGAAAAATTTTGTTTATGATTGTCGCATGCTGATGAAGAATAGAAAAATGAAACAATAATAAGACGATTAACGTTTCATTAGAAGATAAACTAGTTGATAATTCAATAACATTATGGAATTCCACTCTATTTAAAAAATTCATTTACAAGATGATCTAAACCGTCATCAGATATTTAATCATGTGATATGAAACTAAAGAGCGATTTCCATATTATTGCGGCATGTCAATGAGGAGCAAAAACAAAAAAATGAAGTAACAATATGACGATTAACGTTTAATTGGAAGAAAAACTAGAGAACAATTTAATTGTATTGTATTGTGGAATTCCACTCTATTTAAAAGATTCCTTTACAAGATGAAGAGATCTAAACCGTCATCAGATATTTAATGATGTGATATGAAACTAAAGAGCGTATATTATATTATTGCCGGAAGTCATCCATATTATTGCGGCATGTCAATGAGGAGAAAAAAAATTAAGTTACAATATGACGATTAATGTTTAATTGGAAGAAAAACGAGAGAACAATTTAATTGTATTGTTTTGTGGAATTCTACTCTATTTAGAAGATTCCTTTACAAGATGAAGCCGTCATCAGATATTTAATCGTGTGCTAGGAAACTAAAGAGCGATTTCCATATTATTGTGGCATATCAATGAGGAGAAAAAAAAATGAAGTAACAATATGACGATTAACGTTTAATTGGAATAAAAACTAGAGAACAATTTAATTGTATTGTATTGTGGAATTCCACTCTATTTAGAAGATTCATTTACAAGATGAAGAGATTTAAACCGTCATCAGATATTTAATGATGTGATATGAAACTAAAGAGCGATTTATTTAGTATTGCCACATGTTAATGAGGTGCAAAAAATGTAGCTACAATATAACGATTAATGTGTAATTAGAAGATATAGTGAACAATTCAGTGACATTATGGAACTCCACTCTATTTAGAAGATTCATTTACAAGATGAAGAGAATAAGCATAAGAAAAATTAAAATAACATAAATCTCAAAATGCTATCATATTATCCAGTCCTATCACAGTTAGATAACTAAAATATATTTTTGAGAAATTTATCTATAAAATTTAAATTATGCATAAAGGAGTTAGAATTAATTATTTGTTGAATTTAAGTAAAACCCAGCAATGCCAAGGTGGCTAATATAAAATTATGAAAGAAATAAATACTAGAAATCAATAAAGAATGCAGTAAATAAATTTTCCAAACGATTTCTTACAAGCGTTTGCATTCAAGGTAAACTAAATTTCTCAAGTTTCACGTGGCTGTTTGAGAAACGTGTTTTAAATTGACCAATCTATAAAACACAGCAAATATTTTAAAAAGTAATTTTATGGCAGTAAATGGCAGTGAAATTTCTATTCACTCTCCCAGTTTCACCAGCAGTCATTGTTGCAGAACCTGAAACGTTTCCAGTAATTCATACACATTTTTATTTTTCCGTGACCGATTTTGACTTCCAAATTCATTTTTGGTGGCATAAAGATTATGAAAGTGTCTAAGAGCGTGTTCTATAAAACTCCTCGAACACTATTCGTGTTATACTTTCGAATGCGATCGGAATATTTCGTGTTTAGTTATAATTCCACGCTTTATTCTTCGCAAAATTTCCTCACTCGCTGAATTATTTTTTCTCCTCCGAAAGACGATTCTGTCAAAAACGACTACTTTTAAAATACAATCGGCTAGGCCTAACTGGAACAATGAACTTGCTTTATTGTTGTCTACTGGAATATGTTACGGAAATATTAAGCCTATTTTCATTTCCTAGAAGAATGCACTTTTACTGGACCGTGTTCGCTGAAGAAGTAGAAGTAATTCTCGTAACTGATGCCAGTAAATATTTTTTAAATTTTGTGCTTAATGTCGGTTATCAGGACGCGCTTTATTGTTCTTTTGTTTATTTTTCTTTGTTATTTCAAATTATGAATGTTCTAAAATCTCTATGCTAACTATTCTTGCATAAATGAATTCTTCTTTGAAGTATTTAGTTACCAGTTGTGATGCCATTATAAATAATTTTTTTTTTGTTTCATTCCAAAAAATGACCAAAGAATAAACCATTTAGCTAGAATATTTGTTTAATACGTTTAAGTAAATTTATTAAAGTTATTGTATTATGTTTCAGAATAAGTTTACCTATGTATTTGTAACACGATTATAAGGAAGAAACAAAAGAAATTCTACATTTCAGTCAGAAATTATTCTAATTGTCCATCACTGAGATGAAGAAATTTGCCTTTTGTTTGAAATAATTCTTCTTATGACACATAAAATATTCTATTTTTAAAATTCTTTTTTATATTTGCTATCATTTTCTTGTGCGCTTTCAAATAATATAATGCAGCTTTTTCTATTTTTTATTTTCTTTTATACGAAATTTACAAAGAGAAAGTATTGCATTCACTGAAAGATTCTATCACAAGATACTGAAGTATCCCCACATTTTAGACCTCAGCAAAATTACAAAGTTCCAAAGAGAAAAAAAAAATTTAAATAATGTCTGTGTAACTATGAACACAATAACGCAAGCCAGAGACTAGCTAGAGGGATAAAATATGGTACGCGTTTCACACACAAAGAAAGTAGATTTTTAAAAATAAAATTGTGGTAGAAATCCACAGTAAGCAAAATCTGCGTTAATGCGTGAACTTGTAAATAGAAAACGGTATATATTTTTTATTTCCAGATTTGCAAATGCATATAAAATTGTACAACCATATCTATTAATGAATTGGTTGTCAGTTGATCTGTCTCGTCATTTCGGATATAAATGCCAAGTGCAACAGTCTAAGTAAGCGAATTTTAATGTATGATGCATGTAAATCTTTATCTGCATATTTATTAAAATTATTTCTTTCTTTCTTAGATAGGAATAGCAGATTGAAAGCTCCTAAATAATGCACTGGACAATGGAAGTGTGTAAATAGAATAGTTTTTTTTCAAATTTTAATAAATTAATTATTAAATAGAATTCTGTGTTTTTTTTTCTTGAATTTTTGTTTTTCCCTTCCCATAAATATCATTGCACAAAAGAAATTTTGCCCCATTTTAAAATTTAAAAAATTGTCTTTTTTAATGGCGTAAGTTATCGAACACATTTTTCCTGAATATCTGAAATTTTTTACAAAATATTTTTGAATAAGACAATAAAATTAACGCTTTTTCCATTATTTCATCAAATCTCCATTGATTATTTCATCGGAGTAATTTTCCATTGATGAAAGCTAAAGAAGAACGATTTTGATCATTATGTGCATCTTTTAAATGAGTAATCCAAATGTTAATTTATTTCATTGAAAAATACAACTTTCAATTTGAAATAGACTACTAAGATATCTGAATTTTAAGTGATTAATCATTTTTGATTACCAAGATTTGTCTTATTTTTACATATTGAATAGGTTTCTGATTAAAGCAATAACATTTTCGATTATTGTAGAATTTCAACTGTCTGAACATCAAAAACCAGCAACGATGAAAATTTTTTTCAGTTTTCGTAATTTTCAACATTTTTAATTTCTCGAATATGAAATACTCAGAAAATATTGTAATCATCACAAAATTCGAATTCAAGATTTTGAAGAATCTTCCTGTTCCAGATCACTTTGAATTCGAAAGATGTATCTTCATATTATTTCTATCTGTCTATATATCTGTGAAAAAGATAACTCAAACACGTTTTGAACTAAACAGATAAAATTGGGTTCATGGACTTTTACACTAATTTTGTAGATCACATTTTGAACGAAATTCATTCAAAAGAAGTCTGTCTTCCTATTCGAGTACAAGTGTACTCGATAACTACATACAAAACATAAAAAGTTGGATAGATAAAACTGAGTACACAGGCTTAATATTTAACACGTAGATAAGTGCCAAATTGCAAATCAAATCTATCAAAGGATTTACCGTCAGATGATCTGTATTTTCACATGTATGTAAACTCAATGAAATTGGGTATGTATTCTGGTGACTATAATTGTAACTCTGTATCAAATTTTGGTAACAATCAGTTGAAAGAAATGCCTTCAAGATATATATATATTCGCGTGACAAATTCACGTCAAAAACTAAATCATGCTAAAGATCTGTATTTAGTAACTATTGTTCGCCACTGTCAAGAAAGGTGATCACGTCTTTACCAAAGATCCAGAGTTTCATATGTGAAGAGGGGGATAAAGCCTTTATTAGAGTGGTTGCGAGAAAGTTTTTGGGAGACTGCTGACGCTGGTTATATTATTAGCTTGAACATTTTCTTTTATATTATACTTTTCATTTTTAATTGATCAATTCACTGACACATTACATAAATAATTAAATGCAATTTTTATTAGAAGCAAAAATTTTAAATGAATTTCTCCTTTTTTTTATCATAGTTTTTTGCTGATAAACATCGATTCAACAAGCCTATTACTGGGTAAGCTATAGTTTTATCATTTCTCGTTCAAAACTAAATTTTCAATTTTCAATGAGATGAGAGACTTATTTAGAAGCGTATAGCACAATAAAGAGTATAGCAAAAACCCTTCTAAAGTAGCACAAGTTACATGCCTATCATAATCTGAAGTTTAAAAATTATATTACTGAATATACTATTAAGACTAAGTTACATGCAAAAGATTTAATCCCAGTTTTAACCATTAAGCCCAGGGAAGCTGCTGGTCACCAAAGGCGGCTGCTACACTAATAAAGGTGTAAGATTGGAAATATCCTGAGCGATTTCGACTTAAAAATGAAATTTCTTTGAGATAAATGTCTGAATTTTATAATAGTGTAAACCAGTATAAAATTCAAATATGGAGTTATGTTCTGTAATACTCCAGAAGTCACTTATGAATATTCACATTTTTATGTTTGGAAATTAAATCATTATTCTATGTTAATTTCAAAATTATTTTCGAAAAATTCGGGATGAAATATTACCGTTTGCTTGGAACAAATTCGAAAGAAGTAATTTAGAACAAGGTTTATTTTTTGATCTGAAAGAGTTTAGATGTGTTAAGATGTCGAGTCGTCTTTTATATTAATTCTAAAATTATTTTCGAAACAGTTCGAGATGAAATATTAAAAATTGACCTAGAATAAATTTGAAAGAAGTCATTTGGAGGAAGATTTTCACCCTCATCGGAAAGAGGATACGTATGTTAAGAGGTCAATTATCATTCAAGAAAAAAAAATCTAATAATTTTTTTAATTGTTTTTCCCCTATATTTTCAAACTAAATCTGTTTCTACAAAAATATATTTATCTACGACTTGAATTAATTTTGATCTTATTTATTTAACCTATATCAACATCTTGAGCTTGCAAAAATGAGCACAAATATAAACACTAAATGTAGATTTAACACTTGGATTACCAAGTATGAAATTACTCTTAAATGAACTGTTTTCTTCAAAATAAACTTATTAGACATTGTGCCCAGTGACAGAATTTACATCATTTAATCTTTATATTTTCCACATTCAATTCATTTAACTACATAAAAAATATTTTTAATTCATGCAATCTTATCTTACTAAAGAAATTATTAAAAAAAATTTCGTGGAATTTTGACACGCTGATTAAACAGAGAAAAATTCATTATTCGCAGATTTTACGACCATATTTGGCAATAAATGCACTAATATTAATCATTTTAGTTTAACTTATATAATTTTTTTGTTATATTTTTAACTTCGTAAATCAGCGGGAATAATCTCCTACTGAAACTTTCCCGCATGACTTTCATTTAAATCTTTATCCCCATACTGTGAGTGACATGATTGTTGCGCTTTCTTCATTTAACCTTCACATGATCATTTTGTGCTTCGTAGTAACTTAAAACTGAGTACATATTGAAAGAATCATTGATATTGATTGATTGGAGTCAAAATTTGTTGTGGAACTATAATTTTTGTAACAAGATCACATACCTAATTACATATTTGAGTTATCACATTTGAATGAATACAAAAGTGCAAAAAATAGGCGATTAACCTGTTTCCCGATCAAGACCGATGTGATTCAAATTTTAATACGAATGTATACTTTAGATGACAAAACAGTATGCCAAATTTTATCCATCTAGAGCCTTGCGTTTTATAGTTATAGTGTTCAATTGCACTTAGAAAGACAGATAATCAAAATTTGATAGAATTCTATGTATTTGTAGTTAAGTCTACATACCAAATTTCATCCATGTAGATCAAAGTGCTTTTGTATACTGTGTTCACAGACAAGACATACATATTCCAGAACTGTGTATCGTATGCGTTTGCACCCAGAATGGCAGATAATCGAAATATAATAGAATTCTATGTATTTGTAATTAAGTCTACATGCCAAATTTCACCCATCTAGATCAAAGTGCTTTTGTGTATCGTGGCACAGACAAGCCAGACATAATTCCAGAAATGTGCAGAAGTCCTGAAGTTGTATTTATTTGACGATTACAGTATTTTTTTTGTATACTTGGTATACTAGAAATTAAAAAGCACTAAATAAATAATTTAACAAAACAAATTACCTATTTTAAGTACCTTAAATTTTAAAATAACATTTCCCGTATTTTTCCAAAACCAAAAGAAAAAAAAATTCTCATTGTTTCATTTTTTTAAAAATTCTGGCAGCATTCCGATAAATAACCCGAAAGGTATGGAAAAAGAGACGAAGAAGCATAAACAGAAAATTCAAGAAAGAAAGAGAAGAAAAATAAAAGAGGTCAGGAAACGGAATCCGGAGAAATTTTTGAAAAATGGCTCAACACAACGCTCATCCCCCCCCCTCCCAAAAAGCAACTCGAAACGATATCTTTTTTTATACCCATAAGACGTGAAAACATTTAAGACTCGATACATCAACCCACGAATTTTCTTCCTGTTTATTTTTAACTTCGCACGTGCCTTCTGAAACTTGCGCGTGACATAATTTCGTTAGGTCATTAACTGAAAGAAACGAAAAGAAAAAAAAGGAAAGAACAGTGCCACTTTTTCTGGTAGGGAAAAAAAAAAGAATAAATATTACATTACTGACCTCGTTGTGCTGGGAAATTTTCTTTAACAATTGTTTTATATCTGTTTCAACAACCTACGTTTCAAGTCCTATGACATTGAACTTATTGAATTAAAGGTAATCTTCACTTCCTTCAAAGCAACAATTTGCTGCTTAATGGTGTCACTTCAGGACGTTAAAGAAAGAGAAACGACATCGTAATGGTATTCCGGAAAGTTGAATAAGATAAGACTTAAATTTTTATTTTATCACATACAAAGTATGCAAACAGAGAATATTATATCGTCAAAGGTTTGACCTAGAAATTTTAACAAATCATTACTTTTCAGAATTTCCCGAATCTGAAAAACCCATTCTGGAATGATGTATATCCGCTTGTGACAAAGATCTTCAAAAACGTTTTGAACCAATCTGTGAAAATTTGACATTAAATTCGTGAATTTGGCAACAGACTTTAAAATTTCTGTCAAATTTTGAGCTAAATTCATTCAGAGGAAGTCTGGCTGGCTGGCTGTCCAAATATAGTTTAACAAGGTAACTGTGAAATAAGCCAGATGAATAAAATTTGGTACACAGTATTAACATCTGAAGCATCGTTATTAAACAAGCATCATTAATCATTATTAAAGAATCACAGATACGAAGCTCGAAGATGGAATGAACTCGACTAGTCATTTTTGACTCAACTCAAATAACTGATTCCTATCTTGAGTTTACTTTTTATAACTCCTTTAAGAGGGCAACGAATGTTTTAGAACAAACGTCAGAACTCGAGTCATAATACAGTCTACAGCTATCGCCGAGATTCTCAAATATTCGGGTTGCTTCGTTTTTGTCAACAAAGCCAGGTATCATCAAATTTTAAGCACATTTCTATCTATCTGTCAAATTTTGGGTGAAATTTATTCACAGGAAGCCTGTCTGTCCGGCTATCCAAATATAATTTAATACGACAACTGTGAAATGAAAAGAGCTAAATAAATAAAATTTGGTGCACAGTATTAACGTTTGAAGCGTAGCAAATCGTTATGAAATAATCGCACATGCACGAAGTACACAGAGAGAATGCACTCGACTACTCATTTTCAACTCTACTCTCGGACTATTCATTCAACTCAACTAACTGATTCTTATCTTGAGTTTGCTTTTTATAGTTCCCTTGAGAGGGCAGCGAAAGTTTTAGAACAAACGTCAGAACTGGAGTCCTAACACAACTTATAGCTATCACCAAGATTCTCGAATATTCGGGTTGCTTCATTTTTATCAATAAGACTGGGTATCATCGATCAGGCATCCAGTCAGCAACCGTTAGAGCTATCTGTAAAACTATCTTCCTTACTAGCAGACGAATTGCGCAGAGCAGCAGATTTACAGACTCGTAACAGTAACAACTAACTATTGAATAGTGAAACTTCGAAAACATGGCATCTGTTATGATGCACTTGGTACTGCATTTCTTTCGGTGCCCCTGCATTTCATAAAGTCAAAGATTTAAATAGATAGAGCTAAAGGTGATTTCTTATTAGATAACAGAAAAAAGGACGTGTCTGTGACAAACAGACAAACATGTTTGAAAAACGTGTTTTTCAAACTCAGGGAGATCTAAAGCGTGGAGATTCGTCAAAATCTGGAGTTCGACTTTTTTCTTACTACGTATACGGGAAAGTAAAAATAGTTGCGTCGAAAATTAAACGCCTATTGCAATATATTCAGATAAAGATATCACAGACTAATCAAATTCAAAAAATCATATTAATTCGAGATTGTGTTTTTTTTTCATTAATTTTATATTGAAGTATGAATTTTTATGTGAATGAATTTCAATAGGTGAACTGTGGCATTTTCAAGCGTCGAACATGACCTGCAATTTATGAAAGAAAAAGATTTTTCAATTAAATTTGAAGAGAGCTCAGCAACTTTAGCGATAAGCAGATAAAAATCTGCTTCCAGGAGATTGCTATCTTTTTTTTTCGGGAAATCTGATCATCGAAGATTCTAAAGCATAATTAATTACGGAAATTCAAGTTGGAAGGAAAACTCTCGGCGCTTAAAAAGAAAAATACTTTACTGTAATGGTATCATATGATATAGGCGTGTCAGGTATCTACCACATCTTCAGATACGTTGATTTAACACGGAATGGCATTTTTCTAGTACCTTGATTTTGGGGGATATCATTTTTCTAATTTCTTCAACACGAAGTATACAATGGGAAAGTATAGTAATTGTTAAAAATTTCGATCTCGAGATCTTCATGAATCTCCACGTTTCAGACCTCTTAGAGTTCGTCAAATTCAATTTTGGAAATCAGATACGTTGTTTACCGAAAGTTAAATCTATCTTTTAATTAATTGCAAGATAAAAATGAATTTTCATGCCCAATTTTCCCACAAATAATAATATATGTGTAAATAATATTATTCTAGTATGTAGTCTAAAATAGTCTAATAAACTATATTCTATATATAGTTTAAATAATAATATTCTATAAAAATTAAAAGAAAAATTATCTATACGTATTATATTTAAAAATATGAGCATAAAACAATTTATTAGAAGTAAACATTTGAAAAATTAATATTTTCTTTTGTGTAATGCTTATATTCGCGATCATATTATTTTCCGTTCAAAATTTCACGCATAAGATACATTTGTCTTTTCTAATAATGTCTGCCATATTTTTTAAAAAAATATTTCTATTTTAGCATTTATTGCCAAAAAGAAAAATCATAGATTTTTTTTGAGCCAGTGTCATTTTTTATACTATTTTTTTCTACTTTTTTTTTATAATAAAAACAGGGTGTTCGTACCACCTTCTACTTCCTGTTTCAATGTATGGTATCGCCCCCTATATCCTGTTAGAAAATATGTCACTTTGCCAGTCCTACTCATACAGAGTAGACGTGCTTTTACTTTCAATGTAATTGTTGATCCTTTATTATGTGCGGGAATAGTAATAAATTTATTTTTTATAATTAATATGGATTAAGTCCAATAATCTCAAATTGTTCACTATCGACGAATTTATTACTTGCTAGCATATCGCCAGAATTAGGCCTACCGCCATAACACAGGGTGACCACGAAGTTTTGTCCTGTTATAAACTGAAATATCACTAAGTAACCACCGAGGATAGTAATTTATTATTTTTATTATTCTATAAAACTGATCGTATTTTTTTTGTAATAGAATTGATATTTAATCCATAATTAAGCTATAAAAAAGCGAAATAAAATTAATTTTTCCTTACCTTATACCAAACTAAGAGAAAGTATTGTAATTGCTGAAAAATTGGAAATCAAGATTTTGACAAATCTCCACGTTTCAAACCTCTATGAGTTCGAAAAACACATTTTCGGGAAATGTCTATCTGTCTATCTGTAACAAAAGTAACTCAAAAATGCTTTGAGACAGACGCACGAAATTTCGCATACAATCTCTACACCAAATGTATAGATTTCTATCAAATTTTGTGTGAAATCCGTTCGGAGAAAATCTGTCTGCCCGACCGTCTGAATAAAAGTTAACAAGATAACTACTAAACGAAAAGAACTAGATAGATAAAATTTGGTACATAGATTTAATATCTATAGCGTAGACATCTATCAAATTTGGAAGCAAATCCAACAACGGATTGATGATCTGTCGGTCTATACTTTTCGAAGCATGTAAACATGATTGAAATATATGAAATTTGGTATGCGATTCTCTGGCTACAATTGCCGCTCTATATAAAACTTTTGTTTTAATCGATAGAGAAAAATTTGTCTAAAACACAAATTCAATTTTCAGATACTATTAGCCACATGCCAGAGAGTAATCGCCAAAACACTCGCCAAGGATCACAAGACATATTCAGTAAAAATTCTAAATTTTAGCCAAAATTTAGCCAATTTTGATTTTAGTCACAGTAAATATTTGTAATTAACTGATGTAAATAAATTTCTGTTTGTGTATCGTTAGAGTCCATTCAATTCATGAAGATGTCCAAGTGCGACAATAACAATAAGATCATGTGTATTATACAAGATGAACTTGTTTAGGAAAAAAGAATATTACAAATAAATTAGAATAATTTTTAAACTATTTCCTAAATTTTTAAATTGCTGATAGTTTAGTAATAAAAATTTTCTTGTTAAGTATTTTTTATTTTTATTTTTAAGTCAGTGGCGCCCAATTTGAGAAAATTTGCTCTGAGAGCAAATTTCTCAGGACTTGGCGAGATATTATAAAATGTTCACAATTTTATTTACATTTTTTAATTCAATTCCTTAGGGGTTTTTTTACAGAATACTTATCAGAGCTTATCATCCGGTTTGAGGAATATACGTCCTAATCTCTATTAATAATAAAGATGAATGTGTGTGTGTGTATGTGTTGGCACTGTGCAGACTAGACACATACGTTTGACCCACAGCTACATAATTTGTTACATATACACATCGGAGAATGGAAATGTACACCTCGAGGATTTTTCTTAAACTTTTAGTCAGATTTTTAATTAATTAAAAAGTGAGCATTTTTTTTACCAAAAAATGGGTTTTTCAGCGTTATAAAAATCTAAAAATTATTTTTCATTGATATCAATTGAATATACCTGCAAATTTTTTCTGATTTTTAGCATTTTTATAAAAGTTTTTTTTTTACCTAGTTTCCAACAATAGATTACATTTTTACCGGAAATTCGTATCATTTTCATTGCTTCAACAAATATTTAATCGCTAGATTTTCTTTCATTGTTGAAAACTAAGAAAGAAGGACTCTATTTAACTTTTATTATCTTTATTTATCGTTTGAAACATGAATAAAAAATGAATTTGTAATAAAGTGAAAATAAACGGATAATTGAGTTTATATGATGGGTCTGATCTATATTCATAAACTCAATAAACAAAAAGTATATAAAACAATTAAAATGGCAGTCTTAATGTCTGACAGTTTAACAGAATCATAGTCAAGATAATTACGTCTGCGCTATTGAACTGAAATTAAACATAACCAGTAAACCAACTAGTCGCCAAAGATGACAAATTAAAATTAAAAATGCTGATTATTTAGCATGGATTCAATATTCAATTTATGTCACTCCTTCAGCTGCATTTACTTCTACAGAAGGCGATGGTTTGATAAGTTATATTGTGGCAATTCATAAAAATTTAAACTGCCATTAAGAAATTAAGAGTCTTGTTGACTGTAAAAGATGAAATTTAAAATTCTAAAACTCAGAGAATTTTATTCCAATTTGCTATTTCATTTAAACGAAGTTTTCAGGTTACGATCAAATAAGAATTTTTACCATTTGAGAAAATATATTAGGATTATAAAATTCATCCATAACACTTGTTATTATATTTATTAATATTTATTTAATAAATTCTTTTGTAACCTAAAGTTCTATTTTATTTATTTCTATTTAATTTAATTCTATACAAAAACTATCTACTACTTAAAAAAAAACATTTTCAAGGAGTTTTATATAAAGTGCCTTGGATAAACGCTAAAATCTCCAAAGCCACCAAGAAATGAAAATGTTTGAGGATCATTATTTAACCTATAATAATAATATGCATCTTTTGAACTTAAAAATGCTAGCAAAAATTTACAGTGGCTCAAAAAATTGAGAGTACACCCTACTTTTACTTGATAAATCCAACTTTCAATATAAATAACACATTACTGGGAAGTGCAATCATGTTTTTATTTTTACACATAACAAATGGTTAAATTTAGACTAAAAATAAAGAAAAATCAACGAAAAACTTCAAAATTGAAAAATTTCAGAAGCATTTTAAATAAACATGTGCAGAATTTTGTCTCAAAAAATTGAGAATACCCCAATGAAATTCTTGTAATTTCAGGCATAGAAAAAACGTGTCAATATTTAATTGCATGTCTTTTAGCTTTTATAATGGCCTCTAAACATCGTGGTGCCGATTCGACCAATTTTTGGTGCTATCTGAAGATATTTTACTCTATTCTTCTTGCAACACTTGTTTTAAATGGATTTGCTTCTAGTTTTGTGTTTTTGAAATACTTTTTCAGTATTGCCCACGAATATTCAATGGCATCGATGTCAGGGTACTGCGGTGGTGTGTGTAACTGCTGTTTACAATGAAAAAGATACCATATTTTGATATTACGTTCATTCTGTTTGGGGTCATTGTCCTACTGGAAAATGAAATTTCCATCTAAACTCAAATTTTTAACACTTTTTTTTAGATTGCTGCGACCATATGGTTCATCCAACTTGTTGCAGAAGCTTTTCAAATCATAGGCAGAAGTGTAAGTGCTGAAACTGTTTGGAATGCCATTTGACAAGTTGGATATAAAAGTCGCATTGTTAGAGAGAAACCGTTCATCAGCTTGCAAATTCAGAAAAAGTATTTGAAGTCTGCAAAAACTCATCAATTGAAGACCAATAACCTTTGGAAGAAAGCTATATTTAGTAATGAAAGAAAATTCAACATTTTTGGCAGTGACAGCCATCGTACTATACGGAGAAAGCCTAATACTGCTTTGGATCCAAAAAATGTACGTCCTACATTTAAACATGATGGAAACTCCATCATCATTTGAGGTTGTAGGGCTTCATCCTGGGTAGGCAATTTAATTTTTATAGATGGCACTATAAACTATATGGTTTACTTGGATATACTACTAAAGAAAAGTGCTAAAAATTTGGGTTTAGATGGAAGCTTTATTTGTAGTAGGACAACGACCCCAAACAAAATGTACGTAACGTCAAAATATGGTGTCTTTTTCATTGTAAAGAGCAGTTACACACACCACCGCAGTACACCGACATCAATGCCACTGAATATCTGTGGGCCACATTCGAAGCAGTGGTCCAAAAACAGAAAATTGGAAACAAAGCCCATTTAAAATAAGTAGTGCAAGAAGAATGGGTTAAAATATCTTCAGATACCACCAAAAATTGGTCGAATCGGTACTACGATGTTTAGAGGTCATTATAAGAGCCAAAAGACATACAACTTAATAGTGACACTTTGTTTCTATGCGTGATATTGCAAAAATTTCATTGGTGTATTCTCAATTTTTTGAGGCAAAATTCTGCACAAGTTTATTTAAAATGCTTCTGAAATTTTTCAATTTAGAAGTTTTTCGTTGATTTTTCTTTATTTTTAGTCTAAATTAAAACATTTGTTACTTGTAAAAATAAAAACATGTTTGCACTTCCCAGTAATGTGTTATTTATATTGAAAGTTGGATTTATCAAGTAAAAGTAAGGTGTACTCTCAATTTTTTGAGCCACTGTACGTAGATGAAATTTTTTTAAAAACTGAAGCATATTTTTGACGTTTCTTTGAAAATAAATTTGTTATTGCGTAATGGATTTTCAAGAAAAATTTGGTCTACTAAAATATTGTCTGCCAGTTTTTTTCAATAACTTACACTGAAGATTTTTTTTTTGTGATCAGATATATTAAGAAAAACCATATAAAAAAGTATTTCTAGTTTTGGATATTTTCCATACATATGTATTTTTAAGCACGATAACGTGTATTACTTGATATTTCAATGATTGAAAAACGCACAGAGATATGCAAAAAAAACTGAATTTTGTAGAGATGGATTTTTTTATTCGTTCTGTCAACAAATGCATATGATTCCATTGTTGTTTTGATCGAAAGTCTATACTTAAATACATTAATTTAACTACAGAAATTCAGTTAGCTTAACTACATATTTTGGTAAAGAACATTGAAATAAATGATAAAATAAAGAATATCCACTCTAATTATGATTCAAAGCTGAGTTCTAAACCATTAGGGAGGAACATTTATTTCCAAATGGAAAAATATTCTAAATGATGTAAAAAAATTATTTTATGTTTTTATTTCAATAAATGTATTGTAAAAAAATTACGAAACATTAATTTTTCATATTTCAGTTAGCCATGTTTAGTAAAATAATCTTGGTACATCAAAATTTTAAACAAAAAAATAATGTAAATTTTTCTACGATAAAAACTGGGTGAATCATGAAGTTTTGAATTTTTAATCGCCTTCGAGGAGGCGCATGAATTCATTACAGGCTCTTCCTTGAGGTGGCCATTGAATTGGTCTAAAATAATGTAGTTTTTATAAATATGTCAGTTTTAGTCACAAAAGCGTGGAACTTTTTGTTTAAAAATATTAATATGTCAAAAATATTTTATTAAAATCATTAGTTAGACTGTGGAATTGTAAAAATTATATTATGTTTAATAATTTTTTCAAAAGTGCATTTATTGACTCAAACAACATAGCATATAAATATTTAAGTACAATGAAATGTAAGTGTTAAGTATTTAAGTTATTACGTGAAATTTAAGTATATATCTATCTGTTATGATATCGAAATGGCAACTGGATCAAACTTAGAATGGACATAATAATATAATAGAAGTATCTCTCAATGTTTATTAAGCTTAATTATTGCAAAATTTTATGCAAGAAGGATAAATGTGATAAAAAAAAGCAAAAGCAATCAAATGCATTAATTATAGCTTCCAAGCTAATTAATTTTTTGATTGGCACTTCAAGAACGAAATTATATATTAAATCTCTTTTAAATTTTGTCGCATTGACTCCTATTAAAGGATAATCGTTGCAATTCGCAATTTGTAAAACATTTTAATTTTGCTTTCTTTTTAAAATTTGTAAAATTTTGAAAAAAATATATTTAAATTTGTTTTAGTTTGATTGAAAATTAAGGGTGAGGGTATTTTGGATAAAAGAAATGAATTTAAAATTTTAATTGACATAAATAATTATTGGCTTTTTTTTTCTTTCGTCTTCTTACATGTCGTTGCCTATACTTCAAATTTGCTACGACATTTCACGCTCAAAATCGACTTGACGATGAAATAACTCCGACAATTTGACTAATTTATCTTGTGTTTAAAGGATCTCGTTTGTCGGAACGAGTTAATTTACAGGGCACGTGGAGTCTTTAATTCAAACTCACGGGACATGCGTGACTCACGCCACTGGAGTGTCGGCATCTCTGACACAATTTCACTTAAACTCATGCCGGAAGCGAGCAACGACGAGGATTATGACGAAGCGCTTGCAAGATTGCAAGTGACGTCCACTACGGCAATTTTACGTCGTAGTCAATAAAGGTCTTTGACCAGTTGCTTAGCAAAAATTTAAACATTCTCATTATAATTTTTCAAGCCAATTTATTATCAGGGGACGTTCCGTTATTGGATAAAAATTTGTAACATTTTTAATTTTTATTTTAAGATATTTTATAAAGAATTTATAAGATAATTTTTTTAGGAGAGGAAAGGATAAGCAGTTATTTATCCCCTTTTAAAAATTTGTGTTAACTTTCCACTTACACTTCGTATACTTACACTAGTATAGAGATCGTCAACAGTATACAGTAATCGTCAAAAAATTCTGAACCTAAATTTTGACAGTTTTCCACATTTCAGATCTCTTTGAGTTCGAAAAACATATTTTTGGAAAATGTCCCTCTGTTTGTCTGTGACAAAGATAACTCAAAAACGCTTTGAACTTGACGGGTGAAATTTGGCATATGGTCTTTACACCAAATTTACAGGTTTCTATCGAATTTTGAGCAAAATCCGTTCAGAGGAAGTCTGTCTGTCTGTTATATAAAGTATAAGTTAACACGATAACTACAAAACGAAGAGAGAGATATAGATAAGATTCAGTACACAGATTTAACATCTACAGTGTAGAGACCTGATGATGTATATAGATATATACAGCATTTAAATAAAATAAAAACAAGCGAAGTCGATTAGTTGTGGCTCGGGGGTACGCAGTCAACCCCACAGAGAATGAAGTAGTATTTTGAGATATTTCTCAAAAGGAGGAGGGATACAAGCGTTCATTGGCGGCGCATCTAGACATCACGAATTATCAAATAAAACACAAATTGTCGAAATCGGTACAGAGATTGGGGTTGCAGCATGTTGTAGATTATTTTTCCCCATAGATTACTCCTCGAAATGTGTATGTGAAGGTGGAGAAAAGGTGCGCATTATGAACGCATGAGCCTTCATATGAAATAATCAGCAGAAGTGGTTTCCCTAAACTTTCTCGCATTCTCTCCTATAAAGGCGTTATGTCAGAGAACGCTTTGCATGGCATTGGCGTAGAAGAGTTACAGAATATTGGAGTGTAATTAATATTTTTAATGAATCTATCGTGTGATCCTTGATGAGTTTATTGGAGGATTATTTCCTGGCATGCGGTTAAAAGTAATCGAATTTTGATTTTTGATGCTTTCTTCCTAACCGATTGAAATAAAAATTTGAAAAAAAAAATTGATTGAAAAAAAAATCTACATTAAATGAAGTCTGAGTGAAATCTGAAGGAAAAAAGTCTATTTTGTAGTCATAATATCTCATATCAAATTTGATATATTTAAGTCATTGCGTTTTTGAATTATTGCGTTTACAAATTTCTGAAAATGCGATCCGACAGATGGTGAACACCTTTTTGGATTCGGTCCAAAATTTGACAGGTGTCTACACAATCGATGTCAAATATGTGAACCGAAGTTCATCTATCTAGCCCTCTTCTTTTTATAGTTATCGTGTTAATTTATATTCGAATTTTCGGTCAGACTGACTGCCTCTAAAGAGCCTCTCTCTCTTGAAATTTGATAAAAAAAAAGTACAAATTTGTATAAAAACCGTATATCAAATTTCACATGTTTAACTTAAAGCGGTTTTGAGTTATTTTTGTTACAGATAGACAGACAGCCAGATATTATCCAAAAATGAGTTTTTCAATCTCAGGAATGGAGAAATCAAGGAACTAAAACGTAGAGATTCGTCGAAATCTCGAGTTCGAATTTTTGACGTTTACTATACTTTAGTTCTATAGTTCGTACACTAGAAAATAAAAAGAGATGAAAGCGAACCAGTGGTTAAAATTGGGAGGATTAGTTCTTTGGTTTTCTTAATTGCTTTAAACATATGGAGGATTTTTCCACCTTTGTTCCAATAAATTAGTAAAGTGATTTCACTAGTCCCATTTGAATGAACTGAACAGGCATTCCATTCAGGTTGTTGTATAAATTGTTGAAATTAATTTCATCTGTTGACTTTGAGTCATGATATTTAATGAATCTTTGACTCTCCTTTGCCAAATATGGCTATAAAACTTCCATCGAATAACAAAGCATTTCAGATCTCAAAGATCCAGAAGAAAATATTTTTGGTCTGAAACAATAATGATTTTTTTTTTCATAACTTTTCCACTACGTTTTTATATTTTCTTTTTAAAAAAGTATAAATAGAAATATAATAATAGAATAGTATAGATAGAATTCTGCAACCATAAAAAATAAGACATCAAGGATTTAATAATCTTCTTGATTTAGAAAAAAAAATAATTTTGTAATTGTGTTCATCCGTCGACACTTATATGATATTTTTAATATCATGTAACTCAAGAAGCAACAATTAAGATACATGAAATGCAGATTGTTGTCTTCATATTTAAACTGTGAATATTAAGAAAACTTTGGGCTGAATTCGACAACGGGATGAGATGTTTTTTTTTATGCTGATCGTCTTTGATGACCAGCTTTTCATCAGATTATTGACATTTTAAGCTATTAAAGAATTATTAAGGAATACTATTTTTCTTTTTAATTTGACACTATTTGTTACAACTAAAAAATATATAACTTTAACCAATTTTAGTCCGCGGCAAATCATTGCTACTCACATTTTGAAGCCAATCACATTGTCTGCCAACTTGTACATTCGCATGCATGTAAACGGATAACTAAAAAATGCAAAACCTAGATAAATGAAGTTTGGTATAAGATTTTATCGGTAAAATTTGAATTATCTTTCAACATTTGATTTTAATAAAAGACTTCCAAAATCCATGCGCAGTTTTTTCACTATATTTGGAAGCACAAAATGACCACAGGTGAGAATTTGAAAATAATAATGTGAGCATACATGAAGTACATGACCTTTCCCAAAGTCTACAATCTTACGCTAGGAGAATGAGAATAAGATCTTCAATGGATGGAATACAAGAAAGTTTCTGGGAGCCCATTCCGACGGGTTTTCATTTAATAGCTATCATAAATACCAGAATTATGAAGTATAAAAAAAACAGCCATAAATTGTTATCGATAAAGTCGCTTTGGATAGTTGCAGAGAACCTTTGTAGATTCCAAACGAGGTTTATGGATTCATAATTCATGGATGTAATCGATTTTCGCTACAATTTATATATATATAATACTTCCTTGCCGCCTCTGGTAACCAGCTAGTTCACCAGAAATACTGGCTGTGCTTAAATTCAATTAAATCTCTTATAAAATATTTGATTTTTATGATTTCTTTAATAAAAGTATTTTGAAGCATCAAATGACTGTAAAAACAAAGAACGCGTGTTGTTTTGTTAAATTTACAGCTGTTATTTGTACACGAACCTTTTTAATGGAATCGAAATCAATCACATCATAGCATTTTTAATACATTTACTCTCTGTATAATTCGACGTCTAATTAAACATCTTTCGCATAATGGTACAAAACTTTCTTATTCCTTCCTGTGCACTACGCCGATAGTTCACCGAATATTTTTTTAGAACTTTCAACAATGGAAGAAAATTACGCAATTAAATATTTAATGAAACAATGGAACCCCTTTTCAATTTCGTTGCAACAATGAAATCTATTTTTGAAAATTAAACAAAAAGTATTTTTAATAATTATTAAACTTCAGGGGAAAATAAAAAGCAAGAATGGTCTTTCCTAAACTTCCTATCATATTTACTAATAAAGGTATTATACCAGAGAGCTCCTTGTCTAGGCATTGGGTTACAATATTTATAAAATAATAAGTTTTGGTGTGAATTTTGCAGTTTTAGCGTATTTATTTTGTGATCCTTGGCGAGTTTTTTGGCTATAAATCCCTGGCTAGCGGTTAATAGTATCCAAAAATCAAATTTGTGCTTTCGATACGCTCTTCTCAATTGATTGAAACAAAGATTTGACACAAAAAATGCTCTTGTAGTCACAGAATCTCATACTTAATTTGATATATTTAATTCACTGCATTTTTGAATTATCGCGTTTGCGTGTTTCTGAAAGTACAAACGGTCGACATCATTTTGGATTTGGCTCAAAATGCGACAGATATCTATACTACAGGTGTTAAATATGTGCGCCGAATCTTATCCATTTAGCTCTTTTCGTTTTGTAGTTATCATGTTAACTTATATTCGAACAGCCAGACAAACAAATTTTCTCTGAACGGAAATCTACAAATTTGGTGAAAAAACTGAATTCCAAATTTCATCCTTCTAGCTCAAAGCGTTTTTGAGTTATCTTTGTCACAGACAGATAGGTAGACAGACATTTTCTAAAAATGTGTTTTTTGAACTCTGTAAGGTCTAAAACGTTGCGAGATTCTGAATTTTTTGACGATTAATATACTCTCTCTATTATACTACATATACATGGAAGTAAAAATGCCGGAAAACTAAATTTTTATCATAGAAAAGACAAGGTATTAATTTTTAAAATAACTCCAAAATTTTTTGCTGGAATATTTTTTGGAGGTACCAAGGCAAAACACCAACACATTGTTTCAATTTTTAATTAATCAAATTTATTTAAAAATCACTTTGAAGTGCATATTCTCACCTCCAAAAAATATATTTGAGTCCGCTTTGATACCTCTAGATCGAATTATCTTTCCTGTAGAGTGTCAATACACATTTTCTTCTTTATTTTTAGTAGAAATAAAGTTAAACAAAAAGAATAAGATTAAAAAAAACACCCACTCTAATTTTTTTAGTAGATTTATTCAGTTTTCATACAGCAATGCGTACAGTATCAATCATTGTTGAGCAGGAAGGATTGAGTAATCTAGTTTACTTCGCTAATCGGCTCTAAGAACGGAAGAAAACGATCTTGCAGTTACAGTTATCAGTTCCTCTTTTTCGTGCTTATATTACGGAAATCCATTTCATCAAGATAAAAAGAAATAAAGTAATCGAAATTTCCGATTGATCTTATTTAAATTATTCTTTTAACATGATAACCTGAATAGGCCGGATATTAAATGTCAATGACGACATATGACATAAATTATGCAAAAATCATTCAAAATGCTATGGAAGGCAGTTTGCTTCTCTTAGAACACAATTTTAAATTAATTCAGCTAAGTTAATTAAGTCAATAAGTCGTTAAATAGATAGTTAATTTTTTGCTTAATTTACAGCGAGAGTCGCACCTTAATAATAGGAGAGTGGTGCGCATTTTCCAAGAAACTCACTACCCTATTGTTTTTCGCTTGACTGGGTAGTAATTACTTTGGACTATGTCCAGTTCAGATTTATTTCCATTAAATGCAGAACGCAGATTTTTTTCCCTTCCTCTATATTTTGTTTGGATTTTGGCTAGTATTCAAATGCATATTCCAAACACATTTGATATTCATTTTTAATTAGCTTGACTTATTTTATGTTGATTAAAACATAACTCTACATTCGAAAAATGTTTCATTTCCTCGTGGCCTTGAAGTTTCATATTTTTATATTTGAATGTATCCGATAATAATGTACTAGTTTAATATTTTTAGAACTTAATTATCAGTTAATCGATAAATAGTTAACGAATTCGATGCCAGGAGCGCCATCTGGGAGTGAGTTGGATAAACAATTTTCTTTGCTGATCGTCATAATGTTCGAGGAAATACAAATTAAAAAAGAATTAAAGAGTAAAAAATGGATAAAATAAAAATTTTACTTTGCAGAGCATTAATAAATATGTTTCTAAAAAAGCAGTTAAATTTATTATAAAACATATATTGAAGATTTTTTTGTTTATTTATTTTTTTTCTTTTATTACTAAGTGTTTAGTGCATATTGTAGACCTCGCATTTTATTTAAAATATTATTTTTTTACTGTGTTGTTAAGTTGTTTTTTTTTTCATTGGGTGCAATATTTAAACTCATGTCCATTAAACAAATACAATAATAATTTTTTTAAGGGGTTGTGTTTGGATTTTTTTGGTTTATTTCAATATTCAGAATCCTTTTCATTAGCCCTTTAATCGTTGCGCCCGTGCATCATACCTTCTTCTAATCATCGCTTCTAAAACTTATAGACTCAAATTAAATAATTCACGATATTATAATTCAATACAATAATTACATAATCTATAACTTCTCGGATATTTTATCGATTCTTTATAATACGGCACATAATCAATAATACAGCACATTCCAGAAATTGAACACGCCTTTTTATAACTAATAATAATAATAAAAATGAATATGTTTGCATGTTTATGGATGTGTGTGAGGGGGGGGTATCTAACCTACAACTGCCAAATTTGGCACATCCATACTTTGGAGTGAGAAAATGTGCACTTAGGAGCTCACCGAAAATTTAAATAGAATTTTATTTAACTAAAAATTAAGTTGACTTTTTTAAGGAATTTCAAGGATAACTTCTAAAAATATTATTGAAAAAAAATAAATGTCACACCTTTTCAAAAGTTAATAAAAATTGTGTATTTAATAATTGCGCGCATTTTTCTAAATTTTGGTTTTTAAAAAGATATTTTTTGCCTAATTTTTGACAGTATATTGCACGTTCGCCCCGAAATTTGAATAGTTTTTATATTTTTATTAATTATTTATTCTTATAACTTTCTTCCATTGTTGAAAACTGGAGAAAAAGGTTTCTATTTAAAATCTATGTAATTTGCAAGGCAAATAAAATAATGTAGTAACAGTACCGTACAATTTAGCAGTTAGATGAACCAGATGTTTACGATTTTAATAGCGCTATGATACCATGGGACTTGAATCCATTAGAAAGGTTCATGTACACAAGAAATAGAGCTTAAATAAGACAACTAAAATAATACAGCTTTATTGTCAAACGATTTCGCGGAATCATTCACATGAAGTTATATCTAAACGATTTATTAAAGATATATCCCCGGAGAATAAACTAGTCGCCTGAGGCGATTAATAAAATAATTTAAAAAAAAGTAAAACAGGTAAGGAGTTAAATGTGCATAGTATTTTTTTATTTTTATTATTATTTGTCGCCATTTATCTTGCGCAGTAAACTTTCCAGTTCCCGGTGAAATAAATAAATAAGTGCTTTTTAAACCATCGCTCTAATTAGAAAAACAACCTTCTCAAAATGGATCACTGATTTCTAAAAGCACAATTAAAGCAACTGTTTTTTTATTTCCATATTCACATCAGCGCGCAATATATGAATTCAAGTATGAAATTTTAATGAGATATATCATTTCATCTTCATCCTCTGTTTAGACATTTATAGTACAAAATGACGAAGTTTTAATTTTTAGGAACTAAGTCCCAAAATTAGCGTCAACTCTTTCTTTTCTTTTTTCTTTTCTTTTTTTTTTCGTCCAATAACAGATTTATTTAATAGTCTTTAATTAATTTATTTTTTAATGAGGGTGTTATATATATATATATATATTCAGATTTTTTTTGTTGTTGAATTTGTTTACAGTTGCGTTGGAGTCAATGTTGTGCTAATTAATGGAACTGAAACAGAAATTATTTGGTGAAAAATGGCATTCATTAAGTCAAAAGAAATAAGATGTAAAAGAAATAAAGAAATAGGCGTCAAGCAGAAAGTTTAACAAGCTCTAAAATGGGCTTAATTATCGTCAAATGGATAATCGTTGTGAGTTAACTATCCCAAAATAAACATTAAAAGTTCAATCATCTCGGTGAGCAAGCTGGTCGCTGAAGGAGGCTAGCTAAAAAAGGCTAAAACAGAATGTGGAATATTAGTCTTTCATTAGAATATTTAATTGATGCTATCTAAATGTATACAGTTGTTTTCTAACTGCAACTATGTAACGTCTTTTTTTTTAATTTGATACCATAAATCAAATTTACATTGTTGCAACATTTGATGAGTACTTTACGGGCCAAATCCCTATTACTAATAAACCTAAATTTTTGTATATATTTTTGCATTCCACAAGTAAGTCAACTGACCTAAAATAACATAACTGGGCGCATATATACTTTGGGGAATGGTAATATACAAATCAAAACGATTTTTTTATCTTAATTAAAATTGCTTCCAAAAATACACAAAATTACGTTTTACCTCATCTTAAAATTCAAGAAAAAAAATTTCAATAATATCAATTTTTTTAAACTTTTATTTAGTTTTTTAGAAGATATTTTAAACGTATTTTATAGCAATATATTTCATTGTTGAAATAAAACTTAAATCGTTTTCATTGTTATACTAATATTTCACCCTGGCTTTTTGTCCATTGTTGATGATCGAGCCGTTAAGATTCGGTTTATTTGTCTGCGTTATATAAATTTCTGAACAAGACATTTTCTTCGTAAATTCTTGAAATTTTATTGTGCTTGCAATTGTTTAACTTCAAAATCAAAGAATGGTGAAGAAAATTTAGAGTGCTCCCATGTCTAAATATCACTGCTCTTTGAATGTAATGTATTATGATACAAACAGGAAATGAGAAAAAGGCATAGAACATCTGTCAAAATATGGTTTTCTGAGGAAGCAACTAAGAAAAAGTTGATCAAAATTCATCATTGAAACTTTTATCAAAAATTAATCCCAACGAA
>JAPMOR010036199.1:662019-681919 GCA_026543865.1 Argiope aurantia
ATCAAAATTCATCATTGAAACTTTTATCAAAAATTAATCCCAACGAATCAATCAAACAGCAATAATGAAGCGATTAAGAAAAAGTTAATCAAAATTCATAATTGAAACTTCTATCAAAAATTAATCCCAGTGAATTAATCGAACACTAGTGATAACTGATTTTTAATGAAATTCGGATTATGAACCTGCATCTTGTAATTTCAAAATTATATTTTTTGAACACTTGAGACAAACACTTCAAAAATGTTATAAAAATTCCTAGGTGAAATTTGTTAACAATGACAATACTAATTAAGTATTCCTTATATATTAAGTGCACAAAAAAGTTAAATAAAAATAAAATATATTTGACAAAGTTATTCAAAATTCATCATTGGGGCTTTTTACAAAAATTAATCCCAGCGAATAAGTCGGTCGCCATTGATGGTTGGGTTTTAATGAAATCAATATTACGAAACCTCACCTCGTAATTTTAAAACTATGTTTTTTTTAACTATTAGAGAATCAAAAATTTTATCAAAATCTCGAGATCAAATTTGTTAACAATGGCAATACTAATTAAGTATTGATTGCATTTGTTAAGAACACGAAAAAGTTAAATAAGAATAAAAAAATATACACATATTTGGTTGTCCTTTAGATACCTTTCCCTGTCAAGCGTCTCTTTTAACAATGCAGACAGGAAATCCCGAAGTTCTCTTTTGGAATTTATGACATTTATTGATTCTTTTTCTTTTAGAAGCGAAAAAAAGGGGGGGGGGGATTCGGCAAAGAGTGCTTACACAAAATGTTTACTTAGAGGAAAAGAGGGGGCTGGGGATGGAAAACACTTTTGCTTTGTCAGTTGAAATCTTGAAGAATTTTCTACCTAGCTTGTTAGAAGTAAAATTTTGTTTCGCTTTTAAGAAGAATTTCCTAAAACTTGCATATTTTTGAAAATGATTTCTTCAAAGAGTATCTTTATTTTTGTTGAAAGTTATTGAAGAAAAGTCTTTTAATTCGAAACTTGTAGTATTTGTACAGTTTTTTAAAGTTGTATATATGCAAAGCATTCCATTTAATTTTTTATGCAATGGATACTATTTAAATCATTAAAAATAGTAATATAGTTCCAGATGAAAAAATGTTTCAAATGATGTTAATAATTATATTTTACGCTATTTGAGTAACAAACGTGATGCTATATATATATATATATATATAAATATATATCTTAATTTAATTTAAATCCTAATTAATTCCCTAATTTTTATCTATTTAACGTATATTAATTTCATTCTAAAAGGTTACCTTATTTCCTGATCCAATTAAGAGTATTTTTAATCATTTTTAATATGTGCTCTAGAAAACTGATAACTAGCATTTTCATACGGGCGTATGCTACGATTCTCCCACGTATCATGTGCAAAATACAAGTTGCGACAGGATAAGAGCAGCAATCTGCTCGTTGTTCATTGTTTCGTCAATGCGTAACAGAACTCAATTGTTGCCGCTGTTCATGATTATAACTGCGCAGAACGTACAGTATTCGTAAATTGCTCTTGGAGTATGATTAAAGTCTTTTTTTTTCAATGTACCACAGTGAAGATTTCAAAACGGGTGATTAATGAAAAAAATAATAGTGATACAATAACTAGACTCCGAAGTAACAGCAAAAACTGGCAACTGCTTCTATGATTCACCGGGCCGCGTTCACATTCTACTTGACTTGAGTTAAATGGAGGGCTTAGTACTCATTAAGAAGTGAGAAAATGCGTATTATAACAGTGAGT
Source organism: Argiope aurantia (assembly GCA_026543865.1). Taxonomy (NCBI): domain Eukaryota; kingdom Metazoa; phylum Arthropoda; class Arachnida; order Araneae; family Araneidae; genus Argiope; species Argiope aurantia. The sequence continues at coordinate 663,792 of JAPMOR010036199.1, forward strand.
TTTGATAGTAGTGGGAAAAGAAATGTGTTCTTAGAACTCCGGCCTATCCTGCGTGTTTTGTTATCCGGTCTACCCTCCCGCCACATTAGGCCGGATACTCGGGAGTGTACTATAAAATAATTGCTCGTTTAAAGTTATAAGATACTCGTTTCTGAATCTCACGTCCATCATTTTTGGACGATTTTATTCTGTAGATTGATACTATGCAATGAGTAATAAAAATGTTTTCCTAAAACATTTTATTAAGTTGCTTTTACTTTTAGATTTTCTTCTCTTAAGATGATTTTCATTTTTATATTTGATCCCTCTGTTTCATTTTATTGCAAAACTCGTGTAATATTTCGCTTCCATTGCATATTTTTTAAAAAAAAATGTGTCTTTCATTCCATCCTTGTTTTAGGAAATCGACTGGCACATGCGCAAAAGCCCGATATCCGCATCTGAAAACAGACGGCAGTTAAACGCAAAATGCGCTGTTTTGTGTTTGTGTTTTTGAAAATGCAGGAAATACACCATTCGCATCGGTTTTATTTATTTCTAGAAGCTTATGTTTCGTATAAACTGACAGCTTGCTCTATGAATTCGTTGATTATATCTCTATAAACTTATTTGCTTTTTAATACACGTGTATCATCTCTCAGCAGATTATCGAGACGCTGATGGAACAAATCTGACCGTTGAGTTCGAAGTATTGAATTTCAGGAATGCTTACTAATGATCACAATGTTTCAAAATAAAGGTTTCTAAATTTAGAATCCATGAATGCATAAATAATGAAGCAGTCAAAATTTGATATTCTATTTTCATGTGTTAAAATCTACTTTAACATGCAGAAAAAAATTTATATGACTGTTTCTGAAATATGCAACCTAAAGCTGACGCGTCATAAAAAGTGCAAGTGATGGCTTTATTATAATTCGATGAAATTCAAGAACAGATATAAACAAGGGTGCGCAGACTTTTCCAGAGTACGGACTACTTCTAATTTTTTTCAAGGTATTACAGTCTACCCAGTGGCGCAGGTGTGATTTTAAAAAGAGTCTACAATATTTATTAGAACTTAATAATAAATGCGGGATATGTACTTGCCTACATAGCTACAAACATAATAATAATAGCAAGATACAAACATAATACTTATAGTCACAAATATAATAATGTCAAATGGTGCATTTAATATTAAACAATTCAAAATACATTAAAAAATAAATCATTTTCATCTAAAGTTAGTTCTCATAATTATAGTTAGTAGAAGACTTAGTCTACATACTGTCCGCCAATTTTGAATATCTCTATATATAATTACTAACGGTTAATCTTACATTGGATTCTGAGCGGTCGTCTGTGAGACGGGAACGATATTTTGTCTTAATTATGTTCATCATTGAAAATGCAGATTTACACAGGTAGGTAGAGTCGAAGAACGATGGTAAATAATATGCAACTTCTTTTAAAGTAGGATACTTTACTTCGTCCATTAGATTCCAAAAGTTATTCTTAGATTCTGAACTAGGTACTTTTAAAATAATGTCATTTCGATGGAGAACAACCTCATTTTCCACAAGAGATAAAGAGAATATATAATTTATATTTTTAGTTATTTCTTCCACATCAGCATTGTCAAGTAAGTAACACATGAACGTAACAATTGGTTTCTTTTAGTATGCGCGTCTTAGATATTAGTAAAGGTGGTCGCCTTAAAATGTCTTGGTGGTCCACCGGTCGATCGCGATCGACTTAATACCCGCCCCTGGATATAATCATAATGGGAATAAATAAACGTTTTCTTTTTCTTTCTCTCTCTCTCTACTGATAATAAAGGCGCATTTGTGTGTGTGTGTGTGCGTGCGTGTGTGTGTGTGCGTGCGTGTGTGTGTGTGCGTGCGTCTGTGTGTGTGTGCGCAAGACAAGACTATATTGTTTGTGACAAGATAAACTATTTGATTTAGAGCTATTAAATTCAACACAGATATACTCGAGAATGAAGTAATGTGAAAACTGGAGTGATTTTAATTTTCTAATTCTAATTACAATCTCAACTGATTAAAAATTAAGTAATATTTTAAAAGTTTTTATGCAACAACAAAACATATTGCAACACAAAAATAATTTTAAAATCATATCAATATTCAAAAAATTATCTTTTTAATGCCTTCAGTTTAGCAGCCATGCGATTTTTTAAAAATTTTGGTAACTTAGAACTTAAAAGCAGACAATAATCACTCAAATAAGATTTTTAAAAAATATACACGTTTTTGAAAAGGTCTAAATAGTATAAAATGATTTATCTCAATCCCAAATAGATTTATCTATGATCTGTCTAGATAAATACGGTATCATCGTGGTATACGGTATCATCTATGTGGAGTTATAACGAGTTAAAGCCTTCCGATTTTGTTTTGTGCTGCTAACTCTTTTTATTTTACGCAGTAGTAGACTGATTCCATTAAATTCATATTTTTCAGTTTTATTAAATAACAGGGACGAAATTTTAAATAACAGCATTTCATATTAATACTTTAAAAAAATCAAGAAGGCTAGTTTTCCGAGGGAAATTACTGGTCGGTAAAGGCGGCTAGTATATAACAGGTATTATAAAATCCAAACAGCTTATAGTTTAAGGGGATTCAAGATCAGTGAGATTGGCACGCATTCCTTTTCACATGTCCTACTCATCCTTTTGATAACGACAGATTGTTGGAGGAGACGGATTATCGAAGTGAATCTACAACTTTTCTGGATGGCCAGTTTCTATCTGGAACGGCATATCAAATTCCATATGCATAAGATTATTGCGATTTTGCATTATTGTGTTAATGAACATACAGTGCAACAAATAGACAGCGTAATTCCGAAAAAAACGGAGACTTAGTGTTCAGAGTTCTAAAAGAGTAAATTTCAAAAAAATTTAGAAATTTTATTTTTTGATGGTATTATAATTTTATACACAGAAATTTAAAAGTAGGTTTTTGAAAATAAATACAAACTTCCTGTATAAATCATTCATTATAGATTGAGTTACAATACATTTATTTTTATTAGGGATTATAATAGTTCACATAATTCTGTATAAATTTTGACCTTACAGTGCAGGTTTGCTACCTTTTCTGTTTGCAGTATCCAAATTCCTAATCACAAGTGCTGATTTGTTATTTCATCTGTAATTTCTTGTATTATATTTCTTGAATATATTTCATTCATCTGTCTTTTTATCATTTCTAAAAATTTAATCTCAATCATAGCAAAGACGCATGCAAATAAAAAAATTAATATCATGGCAGCGCCCTTATGTGCATAAACATACTAATCAAAACAAGAAAAGTTCTTGTATAAAATATCAACAATTTTTTATTGTTAATTTATAAATTTGTTGCATAGTTTTAAAAAGATTCATCAAACCAGCGGGAGAGGTTTCCCCAAAACTTTCTCACAGACAATAATAATGATGTTAACCCAGAAAATAGCTTGCATGGTATTGGTGTACAAAAGTTACGAAATATTAAATTTTAGCGTGAATTTATCATTTTACTGATCAGATTCGATAAATTCGAATCTACCTTGCCATCCTTGGAGAGTTAAATGGGGGGGGGGGGGGGGCGGGGGGTTATTTATCTTTGGCATGCATTTAAAGTATTCAAAAACCAAATTGAACACAAATTTGATAAGTATCCCAACCGATTGAAGCACAAATTTGATAAAAACTACACTTTTAATCTCAAAATACCATTTTAAATTTAATATATTAGCTAACTGCATTTTTGAGTTACCGCATTTATGTGTTTCTGAAAGTACAGACTGACAAACGGTCAACCACTCATTGGATTTGCTCAGATTTTCGCTGGTGTATACACTATAAATGTTTAATCTGTTTGCCGAATTTTATCCATTTAGCTCTCTTCATTTTGTTATTACAGTATTAATTTATATTCGAATAACCGGACAGACTGACTTCATCTAAACAGATTTTGCTAGAAATGTGATAGAAATCTGCAAATTCGCCGTAAAGAGCATATACCATATTTCAACCAACTAGTTCAAAGTGTTTCTGGGTTATCTTTGTCACAGACAGAAGGAAATTTTCCAAAAATGTGTTTTTCGAACTCAGGGAGGTCTAAAACGTAGAGATTCGTCAAAATCTAGAGTTCAAATTTTTTGACAATCACTATATTTTCTCTATAATGCATATAGGACAAAGTAAAAATATATTAAAACGGAGAAACTGATATTGTCAAATAACAGGATTTGGTACTTCCATTAAGAAAGCAACTGCTACGTCATTCTATACAAAGAAAACCTTTACCTCCAAGATATTCTGATATATTCAACATGTATTACGCATTTTGCGACTTTCCGGGGATATAAATAATTCTTAGAAGGTTTTAATTCCTAACAAAACCGTTTAAAAAAAGAACCATTCATTAATTTTCTTTTTCCCTCACTTCACTTCACTTTCTTCATTCATTTTATTGATTTTTCCCACAAATGCGTTCTAACGAAGCGCCTAGGGAGAAACTACTTTTTTCTAAAGACTTGAACAAACTTTTTTCTTTAAGCTTCATGTTTTGAGATGTTTTTCTTCCAATTTTTTCTCCCTTTTTTTGTGTGTACTTCCAGACATTTTTTTTTCTCTCCACATTTTAACGTTATTTTTTCTTCGCTGGCTCAAATGTCTTCCCCCCCCCTCCTTCTTAACTGTTGCTGAAAATGCTTCTTTGATCTATTAATTACATTATTCATTCTTTTGATATTTTGTTTGTACGACTTTCTAAGAGATGGTGTAGGATTTAACCAAAAAGAGCAATTAATTTTCAGTAAGTTTTAAACACTTGACTATACACTCTTTCTTTACGTTCCCGTGCTAAACAGAAACCGTTCTTATATTTTTGTTCGCTTTTAGTGGTACATATGAGCATTCGATTTTGATTTTTATGCCATAAACATTTTCATTTTTGTTCAATTTTATTTAACTTGATTTGCTTCATGGTTGGCAGATTCGAGTTTATTAATCGCATTACACCTCCTGATGTGTTGAAATTTTGAAATCTCAGATAGTTTTGTATTACAATGATAATATACAGTTTTTGTATTCTAATTATCAGTTAATAGATTAATTTCATAAAAGTTACCGATTTATTCTATACCTGTATGTATTAATAATGAATTTAAGAGGAAAATTATTTTTAAATATTGCAATATGGAATCATACATTCAAAATTAAACAATAAGCAAGCAATATATAAAAAAATTTAAGTCAATTCCTACTTATTTTCTTGTATTATTTATATATATTGTTACAAACCTGCAATTCGGATTCCCAGCATGGTTGGTTCCATCGTCGGAAAGATTGTTTTACAGTCATCTGTATTGGATGGAGTCCGGATGTCGCGTCAGAGGTCCCAGAGCTTGGCGACAAACTTGGCGACCATTTGGCGACGAATTTTGCGACTTTGGAGCCAAAATAGATTATACTCGAAACATCGAGAATTTTCCCGATCAGCCCATTAGGAACCGAGATACGCCTCGAAGTTCCTGATTGGTTGAGAGGCCTCCAGCCCTGCCTCCTGAGACCTATAAAAGGAGTCTGCAGCTGCCAGTCAGAGTAGTCGGAAACGACAGAGCGGAGTAGTCGGAAGCGACGGAGTAGTCGGAAGCGACGGAGTAGTCGTAGTCGTAGTCAGAGTCGTCGAAGAAGAGTAGTCGGAAGCGACAGAGAAGAGTTGTAGTCGAAATCGATGGTGAAGAGCTGGTCTTCCAGGGATTAGTAGAGCAGCGACGGAGTCAAGCTAGTGCTGAACTAAGCTGTGCGCTACTGTCTGTAGTAGAGTTTTGTTGTGTGCTGCTGTTGCACGTCTCGCGGCTGAAGATAATTGTCTTCTCTGTGCTGTATATAGTTGTCGTCTTTGTGCTGTCCTGTGTGTCTCCGTGTAAATAAACGTCGTTGTTTTATTTTCTACTGCCGCCTGCTGATTGAGCGTTCTCCACACCATGTAACTTCCACTATCCAAACGAACCCCAGGAAAATTCGTAACATTTGGTGTCAGAAGTGGGATAGTGGTCAGCAGTGTATGGTGAAAACGAGATCTCAGGCTACAATGGCTGATAGCGGTAATGGTGAGTTACTGGCTCTGTTGGCTGAGATGAAGAAATCTATGGACGCTGGACAAGAGAAACCTTTGCAAGCAATGGAATCCTTCGCGGAAGAAATGAAAGTCGGACAAGAGAAACGTTTGAAAGAAATGGAAGCCTTCACGGAAGAAAGGAAAACCGGATATGAAGACATGAAGAGTGAATTGAAGAAAGGCCTTTCGTCGTGGAAAGGAATTTTAGAAGATAAAGTTAACAAAATTGTAGTCATCCAAGTTATCACAGAAGAAATGGAAGGAAGCAGCGAGAGCCAAGTGGACGAAAAGACTGAAGATCGAATGGAGACCGGTGTCACCAAAAAGGAGCTTAGCCATCCGGAGGATGAACCGAAGTTTAATAAGGAGAGGAACCAACAGGGATAATGTCAAATAATTGCGGAACTGAAACGACCTTCTCCGAATGAATCCCCTGAAGTGGAACCGAAAGTGCAGGCGCTTGGGGATGGAGAAGATGGACTTTCTTCGGACGGGTCTGTTGGTGGCGACCCGTGCTCGATGCCTATGGATGCAAGAGTTGATGCGACCCTGTTTGGATTGGATTCGTCCCAAAGATTAAAGGAACTACCTCTCTGAAAGCCTCTTGGTATTTAATGGCATAATGACACGGAAGAAGACTACATGGCTGGAATCGCTGATCCCTCTAGTCACGGTCTCAACTTCCTTCAAGAATTCATCTTTGCTGTGGATCTGCTTAGAAGTGTGATGTAAATAGGAGCCGATGAATCTCCTGTGCATCCGGACATGTTACGTCGTCGCAGAAGGACCCTTCCAGCGAAAACGGATGCGCTCTTCAGAAGATCCTGTGTGGAGGGCGTCCGACAATTCTCGAGTGTCGAGAATAGACAGGGAAGAGGTGGACGTATTCCCGTGAAGCTTTGGCGACGAAGGTGAATACCTGGCTTTCGAGTGGACTTCAGAAGGCACCGTTGGATCATCCTGATATACGATTGGTTCGATGGAAGAAGTTTAAAGTGACCAACCGAAAAGCCTGGCAAGAATTCATTCCGGAGGTCTCAACTACGATCCAACGTTTGTCTCCATGGGACATCCTGCATTTTGAGAAGCGGAATCAAGTCTGAATGTACAATCCGAAACGACGAAGAAGTCCGGGTCAAAAGCATTGAGAAGGTTTAGATGGATCTTCAGTCGCCGCCAAATTAGTAAATGATGTCATCTTCGAAAGTGCGAAAGTCGCCTAAAGCATCATCATCATAACATCGTACGGAAGCCTACGCCAGCTGTTGGATTGAAGTAGGACTGCCGGGACGTCAGTCTTTGAAGAGGGGAGCAATGTTACAAACCTGCAATTCGACTTCCCAGCATGGCTGGTTCCATTGTCGGAAAGATTGTTTTACAGTCATTTGTATTGGACGGAGTCCAGGTGTCGCGTCAGAGGTCCCAGAGCTTGGCGACAAACTTGGCGACTTTGGCGCCAAAATAGATTATACTCGAAACATCGAGAATTTTCCCGATCCGTCCATTAGGAACCGATATACGCCTCGAACGTTCCTGATTGGTTGAGAGGCCTCTCGCCCCGCCTCCTGAGACCTATAAAAGCAGTCTGCAGCTGCCAGTCAGAGTAGTCGTAAGCGGAGTCGAAGAAGAATAGTCGGAAACGACGGAGCGGAGTAGTCGGAAGCGACGATGAAGAGCTGGTCTTCTAGGGATTAGCAGAGCAGTGACGGAGTCAAGCTAGTGCTGAACTAAGCTGCGCGCTACTGTCTGAAGTAGAGTTTTGTTGTGTGCTGCTGTTCCACGTCTCGCGGCTGAAGACAATTGTCTTCTCTGTGCTGTATATAGTTGTAGTCTTTGTACTGTCCTGTGTGTCTTCGTGTAAATAAACGTCGCTGTTTTATTTTCTACTGCCGCCTGCTGATTGAGTGTTCTCCATACCATATAACTTCCACTATCCAAACGAACCCCAGGAAATTTCGTAACAATATCTTATATTATTTATGATCGGGTGTCGCGTCAGTAATTTCAGAGCTTGGCAATAAGCATGACGACGAAATAGAAATTACTGGCCAAATTTAATTAATTAATTAATATTTGAAAAAAAATTGTATTAACATCAAGTGTCATCCACTTTAAAAAAATGTATTTGAACTTGAGAGGATGAATACAAAGTATTTTATTAACGATTGAAAATTTGAACAAGTTATATATATATATATAGGGAGAGTGAACTAATAGTAGGAATTGAAAAATAATTCATTTTTTAGTACGCAAATAAAATTGTGATTCTTAAAAACTGTTTTCATTAAATTTATTTTAATGATTATTTGACCAGACCGACTTTTCAACAGATATTACAAAATTTTCTTTAATTATTACACAACGGATCCTACTATAAAAATACAGCTAATGTAGATTTATGGATAATCCGTCTGGTAGGTATCCGGTGAAAAATTCAATAAGCGGGGGCTCTCACATGAGTCTCGTGAAATTCTCTGTCTTTGAAAATCACTTCCCACAGAGTGAGTTCTCCATTTTTTTTCTCCCCTCCCTAGCGCTATTGTGGTGTGTGCAGTTATTCAATCAGTAATTTGCCATCTGATGCTGCTATCTAACTGTTGATTTTGCAAGTACTGTGTTTGTGGACATTTCGGCTGTGTTTTGCTACTCTTACTTCTTGCTTTTCGTAGAATCAAATGTCATTTTTTTTATTATCCAGTGTGTCGATTTTCTTACTCTGAATGCCCATTGGCAGTTTCTCGAATAGGGATTATAACTCGAATTGGGATTATAACTAACGAATGAATTTAATTTTCAAAGGAAATTCATCTTCAACATTTGTTTGTTATTTTACTGTTGAAATATAAGAACCCATTTATCAAATAGATTACTAGTATAGGAGCCACAACTGTGTGTGAGGGAGGGGGGGGGGCTTGAGAATTTTTTATAGTATCTTCAAGATTATTGGCTGTGTGGTTTCATTCCGATTAAAATCAAGTAGTGTATAAATTTTAGAGCATTACTCTGAAGATTTTTTCCGTGTTTTCTAACTCACCTGCAAAACATTTTGTTGACTGATGGACTTACAAGACAGCAGCCTTGGTGAACTTCGTATTCAAGTATCCAGGATACTTTAATTTTGTTTAAATTTATGACCTTATTTTTTTTTTAAATTAAATATGTTAAAGAAATTTTTGATTCATTATTTTCGACCGGAGATATTAAAACCAATTCGCTCTGAAGTCAATCGCAATTAAATAATTTGTTAATTCAATTTCTTGTAATGTGTTTTAGTTAAAAATTGCTTAATATTAATAAAATTATATATAAATTACATAGAATAATATATAATATAACATATATATAATAATATATAATATACATAATCTGAATACCTATAAACCAACATTCTTCCAAATCGCAATCAAAGCTGAAATTAGATGTCGAATGAAAAAAATAAATAAATAAGTTCATAAAATTAAATTAAGAAGAATTTCAGTCAAGTCAAAAGAAAGAAGGAAAAAATTATAAACAAATTTCGATTGATTATGAAAAAAATGGGTATTTGCTGTTAGTTGAAAATAAATAAACTTATGACGCAATTTTTGAATATAAACGCTGTAAGATAGAAATAAATTATTTATCATAGACACGGTAGAATAAAAATTGTTATTTAATTAAAATTACTCATGTTGCAATATTTTTTTAAAAAAGAACAAGACGAATATTTTTCTTTAAAAGACTGGCATTGAACAAAAAAGGCGCGAAAGTGTCTTACAAAATAATGAGGCCTGCGAAAAAAAAAAATTGTATTATCCCTTGAGTGGATTCGAACACAAGAGGAAAATTGTACATTATGAAATAATATAATGACTATTCAAAATAAATTTCAGATAATTTTCAAATAAAACTAAGATGTGACGATAATTCTTCTATTCACAACTAGATGGCAGTATCAGTAGCATTCATAGATCAAGTTCAGATTAAAATATTTAATTCCTTTTTTAGACTTGGAGGAAAAAAAATCTTTAATTAAATAATTATCTCTCTAATTCGCTTAAATTCATTTATAAATACGATTTGACGCATACTTGCTATAATCAATAACTTATTAAATTTCTTTAAAATTAATAATTAATAGTTCATAACTACTCAAATAAAAACTGCCTAAAGTAAGCATTCATAAATTCAACACAGTCAAATATTTAGGAGAAGAGAAAAAGTAAAACTGTAATGAGATCTTAAAAGATTTGCTTATAAAAGAATGAATATGAGGAGAAATGACTGTTTTATGTCTGACATAATATTTCCTCTCTTACTCTTATTATTTAAATCCTGCTGGCAGTTATTACTAACAAATTAACAAAATTTATTGAGAATAAATATATATATATATATATATATATATAGATATATCTATATATATATATATATATATATATATCATATTAAAACTATAAACTATGACTAAACATCGATCGTTCTAATAAAAATTTTTAAAGAATTATAAGAGGAGATCGTTTTATTAAAAAATTTTAAATGCCTGTGGAACTCAAATCTACATTCCATGTATTATAAGAAGCAATAATTGGAAAATCCAGTGAAGTTAGAAAATAAAAAAAAAGGTATGGAGTCTTTGATACTAAAAACTTCAATTTATCCATGTCAATAATAATAATAATAGACATAAAAAAAATTATCCAGGAAAGAAAGAAAAAAAAAAGTTATAGATTTTCATGGAAAGAAAAAAAACCGAGTCACTAATAAAACGTTAAAAGCGATTATCAATGCTTTTAGAAACTGTATTGAAATCCTTTGCATAACCCCTTTTATGATAAAAAAAAGTTAGGATTCTATTTTTATCTTAATATATATAATAAATATTCTATTATATTTCTTATATATTTAAATACGCTGAAATCTTTAAACATAAAAGCCTAAACAAGCGCATCGTTTTATTAATAAAAAAAATAACTATTTGCCTTAAAAATGTATTTTGATTTTTCTTGCTGGATTTAGATTAAAACAAGGTATTGAAAAATATCTAAAGAAACTTTATTCATGTGCTTTGAGAACTTTGAAATTTGTCTTCGAAAATTCAGTGTAAGAGCCAAATTTTATAAGATATTAATGTTAGATCATTGTTGTTGAGATTAAATTTCACCGCTGGTTTTTAGAACGGAATTATTCTTTTGGCTGTCTTCTTCAAATTTCCTTTTGCTCTACCAGATGGCAGCACGAACATAAATTTTTCAGCTTTCTTCTAAAATAAGTATATATTTTATGTGTGGTTGCATTAACAGTTATAATTCAAAAGCTAAAATTAATCGTGTTTGTCATAAGCATTTAGTATACTTAAGGGAACAAATATTTTTTTCCGGATAATTTCATTGTGTCATGCTTTCCTCATATATCTACTTTATATCGTGCTAGAACATTTGGATATATGATAGCTTATTGATTACATGCCACTTAATATTTAAAATAATATTTAAATTTAGCATCAATTCTATGTACCAAATGCACGAATACAGAAAAAAAATACAAATTTTCATGAGAAAAAAATTTTACGCTTTTTTCAATGAAAATTAAAATGATTTTTAAAATGCATTTCATGCATTATAGAATAAAAATTAAATGAAAAGTAATTTTTATATAGATAATTAGATTCTATTCTTTTCTGAATGTTCTTCAAAATAAATTTCATTTGATCGCCATCACATGATCAGGAGGAAGATTAGTACTCAACACTTTGATACTGCAAAACTTGGAGAAAAATAAAGAAAAGAATCTGTCGGGAACGATTGAAAGGCGTGTAACTTCTTGGCGCATTATCTTAGTTAAGTTAGAAGCGAATCACCGATATGGCCGTGTCTTTAGCACTTTCTGGCTCCCGATGTGCTTCTAATTGCCTTCTGAAACAAAATGTTATCGGAAAGTGCAAATCAGCAGTTAACTGCAGACATTTTTCTCTTTCCGCAACCTGCCAGGTTGCCGGCGAGCCCGAAGGGCCGCGAATAGTGACCCAGGATATCCCCGGACCAAAATCCTCAGCTCTAAAAAATGAGCTAAACAGTCTCCAAAATCCTGCTTCTGTTCAATTATTCATCAATTATGGCAAATCGATTGGCAATTACCTGGTCGATGCTGATGACAACATTTTTCTGGATGTTTACAATCAAATATCATCCATGCCTCTTGGATATAATCACCCATCTTTGATTCAAGCTATGAAAAATCCAGACAACTTGCAAGCGTTTGTTAACAGGCCTGCCCTTGGTGTTTTGCCACCTACTGATTTTGTTGACAAGCTGAATACTAGTCTGATGTCAATTGCACCGCCAGGTCTGAAAGAAATCCAGACGATGGCATGTGGATCTTGTTCAAATGAGAATGCATTTAAAGCTGTCTGCTTTTGGTACCAAAACAAGCAGCGCGGCGGCAAACCTGTCACTGAGCAAGAGCTTCGATCCTGCATGGTGAATGAAGCACCAGGTGCAGCAAATCTGAGTATTCTATCATTTATGGGAGGATTTCATGGTCGTACCTTTGGAGCACTTGCTTGCACTCATTCAAAACCAATTCACAAACTGGATGTACCATCATTTGACTGGCCAATTGCTGATTTCCCGAAATATAAGTATCCATTGGAGCAGTTCCAGAAGGAAAATGCAGCTGAAGATGCAAAGTCCTTAGCTCAAGTAGAGGATTTGATTGACAGATACCAAAAAAAACGTCCTGTTGCTGGATTGATTGTCGAACCCATTCAAGCTGAAGGAGGGGATAACCATGCATCAGACAGTTATTTTAGGAAGCTGCGTAAATTGTGCTTAGATAAAGGCGTTGCTTTCATTTGTGATGAAGTCCAAACTGGTGGTGGACCAACTGGAAAATTCTGGGCACATGAGTACTGGGGTCTGGAAGTCCCTCCAGATGTAGTCACATTTAGCAAAAAGATGCTAACTGGTGGCTATTTCTATCGTGATGAGTTTCGTCCAGATGCAGGATATAGAATTTTTAATACTTGGGTAGGAGATCCCTCTAAGATGGTACTGTTGCAAGAAGTTATTAAAGTAATTAAGGATCAAAATCTGGTTAAAAACATGGAAACAACAGGCGCTCATTTACTGAAGGGTTTTAAAGATCTCCAAACTAAACATGTAGGTAAAATTTTTAATGCTCGTGGTAGGGGAACCTTTGCAGCCATAGATTTTGCTAGTCCTGAAGCTAGAGATAAAGCTGTTAAATGCTTACATAAAAGAGGTGTCCATTGTGGAGGAAGTGGGGTTAAAACCTTAAGAGTTAGAACAGCGCTTATTTTTGAGCCAAAGCATGCTGATATATTCCTAGATCGTTTGAACCAGGTATTGAAGGAGGATTTTTAATTTAATATTGACATTAAGTCAACTTAAATGAAACAGAAATTCTATATTTGTTACTAAAATGTTAGATGGTTGAGATATATAGATTTTTATGCTGATAAAATTAAATTTATCTTTAAAAGATGAAAGTTCTACTTTTTTACATATATTTTTAACAAAAAATTCTTAGCTGAGAAATTTTTAAATTTTTTGTTTGGTTAAAATTTTTATTATTTTATATCATTTTTAGTTTCAAAAATTACTTGATAATATTTTTTTGAAGGAGCTTCTTGTGATGTGGTATATTAACAATTCTACTATTTTATTGGTTTACGAACTGAAACCTTTGAAAGTTTCTGTTTTATTATTGGCTAAAAAATTAATCTTGAAGTCTGATTGAGTTTTAAGATTTTTTTTTTACACTCTTTTGTTAATTTTAGACAGACACATTGTGGTTCAGTTATTAGGTATTCAAAGTACAAACATCTGGTATACATGCTGTAAAATTGGAAAATGCTGAAAGTATTAAAATAACAATATAAATTAAAATAATTTATTTTTATCATTAGATTTCAATATGTTTGATTGGGGAAGTGAAATCTTTTAATTAGAATATCTGCAAGTTCAAAATTCTGATGTTAAATGTTAATCATTTAACCGTTAATCCTAAGTACCAAATTTTAGCAGATTGCATGCAGTACCTAAAAGTGAATTGATAGTTATTAATAAATTCAAAACACTTTTATTTTTGTAATACGTTATCATTAGCAGTTAATAAATTATATAGTATCATGTGATCTAGAATTATCAGTTATCCTTGAAGTTAAAGTCTGAACATGCCTTGCCTTTTGTGTTTAAATTTATTTGTAATATATTTGAAATGTTTTAGTTTGGTTCTAGAGCCACTGTGAGACTCTTATAAAATTTCCACAAAAATACATTATTTTTAAGAGTTGCATTAAGTGAGAGCTATATTTAATTGTAGTTACTAATTTTAATTACAAACTGATATTAATTAAGGCATTGAATAAAATAACTGCATTGAAATAAAAGAAAGCATTCCAAACTGCAGTTTACATACTTTGTATTATGAATTAATAAATGTTGTTAGAGTGGAAACTATGGTTTTTAAGTGCAATGACCACTGCTGTGTTACAAAAAAAAAAGTAACTTCTTTTTGATTAAAATGCATACTGTGTCTTCATTTAAATATTAAGTTATTGAAAGAAAAGATTTTTAATAAGATAACTAACAGTTCTTTAGTACTATTACATTGATATGGACCCTCAAATATTATTAGCATTGGTTGTTGGTGTTGTATTGCACAAATAAAAATTCTAAAGAATAAATAATAATAAAAACAAATTTTTTTGAATGTCGACATCATTCTTATTAATCTTTAGAACCACACCAAGCAGTGGGCTAAATTTTACTTTTTTTTTTCCCCCTATCATCTGATTTCATCTTCATTAATATTTTGTTTTTATTATTACACTAACTTGATAAATAAGTCTTCCAATAGTTTTCATGTTTAAATGTGTTGTTAACTATATGTGTTATATTTACCGAGCTGATAAATAAATACATCCATGTATTTTTGTATTGTCTTAGAGAAATAATTAGAGAATAATATTTTTCTTGGTGTTTAATATGCACTTATAATTTTCCTGTATTATTAAGTGTTGGTGCTGGTTTGTCTTTTTAACAAACAAATTTAATTGCTAATTTTGTGTTCTGACATTAGTTGTTAATAATATGTTAAATAAATCATCTTTTCTTTTTCACTTAGTGCTTTTCTATTATTCTGACTGCAGCTGAAGTATATGTCAAGTATTTTCATTATTTCACAAAAAACTAGGAATATATTACCATCTTTTTTATTTGACCCAAATATGGCCCTTACTATTTTAAAGAAAAGTAACATTTTAAAACAAAATGTCTACTTAGTGACAGCTGCCTTATACTGGCTGATTGAGAGTGTATTGCTAATTCTGTACCCTATGATTTTTGTTATGTTAGCGACTGCTGTGTTGATATAAAATTACATTTTGCATAAAAACTCGTGTTGAGTAACAGCTGCTGTCTAATTAACAGAAAGGTAGTATTGTTTTTTTTTATTATAAATATATGAATATATTATTGATTTAACACAATTATTATACAATTAGATGATTTTACAGTTTTTTAAAAACTGCCAACTGAATAAATTCAGTGTTGTTGTTGTTTTGTGTGTCGTGTGTGTGTGAAGGGAAAGAAATTGATTATATGAAAGTTTTGTTATTATTATTTTTTTAATTGTAAAGCATTGCACATATTTCCCATCTATAAATGTACTATTTATCGCAGATGTCTAGTCAAGATATATGTATATATCAGTGTGCATTGCCGTGTCTCCTATAGATTAAAGGGTTTCTTCCTTTGAAATTTTTGGCATAGACATACTGGTTGGTGGCAAAGAATGTATGGCTCATAATATAAATTGTGAAAGGATTTAAAATTGTGGTTTCAAAATAAAAATATCAGGAATGACTAAGGGCAAGAATTGTGTCCATCATATTAAATGTGGTTAAAGGAATGGAAATTTAAATATATGCCTTCTTTTTTTTTTTTTTTTTGATGAGATTTTGTGTACATTTAAGGAAGGCATTTTCTATCCATGTGCCAAACATTTAGCTAGCTAAAACATATATATATGTACATCATATATCTAATGTGTTATATTGATATGTCTAATAACAATGACATAAATTATGATAATTGTTCTACCCTATGTACATTTACTATACCATAATGATGTGCTTTTATGGCATTATTTGTTTATGTTTATGCAATATATGTTGCTTCAATGTTATTTTTTTTTAATATTAAAATATGTTTATTAGTTGATAGAGTTTGTTTTAAATTGATTTATAAGAAACACTGAATAATTTCTGTAAGTATAATCTCGCAACTTAAGTTAAAACTACAGAAAGTAAATCTGGAACAAAAGAACTTTTTTGTTCCAAGTAAAAATCTTTGTAGATTTACTTCATACAAAAATGAAATTCAACTAAAAAAGAAAATTTTGAATTGTGTTTGACAAATAATACAGTATATACTTTTTGTCAAAAGCAAAGAAACTATAGAAGTGTTAATCATATTTATAAACATATGATACTCATAAAACTTTATTTAAAAACAATGACATGTATAAAAAACACATTGAATATTTTCAGATCAACAAAGACTTCAACAAACACCACATGGATAACTATTTACAAAAGTTCTAGTGCCATATAAAAAAAATTACAATAGCATCTGTGATAAAATACAGATTTACATTTGAATAAATGCTTTAAACTTTGTGATTAAAAGTCAAAATTTACTTTAATAAATTAAAATAAATATCAGTCAATTTTGAATGACAAGTTTCATTTGGACATGTGGCATACAATACTTCTTTAAACAAATGAAAATTAGAGATTTATTCAGAAAGAACTTGGATTTAAATCTTATGATACATATTAAGAAAAGTTATTCTATTGACAACACAGAAAGCATATTAGTGCACTATATTTTTGCATTAAGGACCACTATTTTTACTATAACATGGAATGGAATGATTTTTTATTTATTATGTTTTTAAATTTGAAATTGTTGAGCAGGATTAAACAAAGGGATATTTTTGTTAATTTTATAACAATAGTTGATGAAAATGACTCTTTACTATTAAAATAATTTTGATGGTTTTGTTTTACTACTCATATTAACTCTTTAAAACTTTTCTTTTGTGTAGTTGAAAATGGCTGCAAGAAAATTTTGAAGGGGCATAATTTTCCATTATGGTGTAATGAATACCTTAGAATTTTGAAATTTTCTTGCTAAGACTTCATTAAAAAATTTATAGCTGTATGTATTGATTAAAAGTAAAGCAAGTTATTCTTTGACGATAGATACCAATCATTCAACTTTTTGTGGCCATATTCTCTAATTTTAAGCTTTAAAAACAAAATGTAAAGCAAAATTTGCAGTTTAAAATAATTTGGAATC
The DNA here is from genome assembly GCA_026543865.1 of Argiope aurantia. Taxonomy (NCBI): domain Eukaryota; kingdom Metazoa; phylum Arthropoda; class Arachnida; order Araneae; family Araneidae; genus Argiope; species Argiope aurantia. Next base: position 681,280 of record JAPMOR010036199.1, read on the forward strand.
CTTTTTTCGTCACTTTTCTGAGTAAATAAGAATAAGTTCTTCAAAATTAAATAAATAAATAACAGAATTTTTTTTATTTGCGATACTTTAATACTGAAAAAGTATAAAACACTAAATGCTTGTTCATAATCAAACGATAAAGATTTTATCGATCTAAAATGGATTGCATTAAAATAAATCTTTTTTTTTATTTAATTTTTACTGTGTCTGTTTTGACTGCAGCATTAAAAAGTCATCAATCAACTAACCAATGAAATTGTTTGATAAGAAATAAATGCGTTTGAATAAATTCTAAAGAAAAAGAATTTAGTTTTTTGCGATGAAAAAAAATCACAAATAGTGATCGAAATCATCGATAATATTTCTTGGAATATATTACTTACAATGCCATATGTGCAAATGATTTATCGTCTGAGCAGATTCTTCTTTCTCAACTCAGCTTTTGCGATATTTTTATTCGACATTAAGTATCTGGATTTCTTAGAATTTGAAAACTCAAAAACCGCTTGATTTATTCGTTGCAAATTAGAGTACTAATTCTTTGAACACGGATTTTGACAATAATTCTCCGTACACAATTTTAAAATTACTGAAATAAGAAGAAAATTATATTTTAAATACTATAATGGAATTCATTTGT
>JAPMOR010036199.1:682319-694235 GCA_026543865.1 Argiope aurantia
AATCACCTTTAATTTTCTTAAATTAATAATTTTTTAATAAATTAAATTGATAATGTCATTACAACTTAAAAATAACCATTCTATGCTACTCCCATTTTTTGAATTGGTTCCAGATCTTTTTATCTAAAAGAGAATACAAAAGTCCTTAAAAGATAAGCAAATGTTCCATCCTTTTTGGCATGTTTTCAAGTAAAGGCCATAAAGAGCTAATATAATGAAATACTCAGAATATTTTCGCATATAAAACGAGAATATAAATCATAAAATCCAATAAGTAATAAAAGTGAACAGGGTTTTGTTTCGAAAAAACATTCAAAATTCCCAAAGAAATACTTAGGAAAGCATATTAGATCAGTTTTTATTTTTTAATAATTCAGGTATCAAATGATAGATAATCGATATCAAGATGTTTTGTTGCATTATCATATAATTTTGTTTACTTTTTTTTAAAGCTTCATGTTTTCAACAATATGGATGCTATTTTGGCACGGATCTGGCAATTTTTAATGAATTGGATGCTAATAGCATTTACAACGATTTAGGAATATAGAAAATCTGTAATAAAAATAGGCGTTATGAATTAAATAAAATTTATATGTTCAAATTTTTTAATAAATCGAAATGACTTAAAAATTATTCTGTTATTATAGTTTATTATAGGATGGTAGATCATAATTACTTAAATTTTAATTATTTAAATTGTAAATAGATAATTAATCAAAATATTTCATAAACAGTGAAATATGAAATTCCAGGTAAATCGAGACAAATTCTGAATGGAACAAAAAGGAATTATATTAAACCTGTACTCGGACAACGCAAAAAGTTCCCCTGGATTATTTTATATAATTTGGCAGCCCATGGTGTTATAACTTTACATATAAACAATTACTCGTTTTCTTTCTAAAGTTATAGTACTTATCCGTATTGCTTATTGTATATTATTAAAATGAGAAAAATAATATAATAAAAATTTTGTAAAGAAAAAGTTATATTTTCCAGAAGTTGGAAAGTTAAATAAGTGTAGCCAAAGAACAATGCCACATTTATATGACCACATTTTACAGAAAGATATTTCGATTTGATGACAGAAAGCGATACAGTTTTTCGCTGATCTAAATGAATTTTGCTTAACAATGACATTTGTTTTGAATGACGTCTAAACTTTATAAATATTGGCCACTTTTGATTCTTTATCTATTTTTCTATTTCCATGCCAAATTAGTCTGGAACATAATAGAATAAAATTTTAAGAATTTAGTCAGTTAAGCAGGAAATATGTGCAAGGGATGGAAGACTTTGTATAGACGCATTTTAAAAAATCCAATAGTGTTATCATATCATATTTCACTGAGCAGTCCAGAATTACTATTTGGTCCCGCTTTCTCCCCAAGTTCTAATGTCTAATAAATACCTTGGCCACTTTCGATTCTTAATATATTTTTCCATTTCTATCTCAGCATAGCCTGATATATAATAGAGTAGCATTTTATGAATTTAGTCAGTTAAGCAAAAAAATATGTGCCAGGGAACTTATAAGTATGTATAGACATACTTTTAAAAAAATCCGATGGATAGTTTTGCCATGCCGTATTTCACTGATCAGCCCAGAATTACTATTTGATCCCTATTTCTCCCTACGTTTTAATGTCTAATAAAGCTATGCGAATACATTACTTGCCATTGCAGCAGTTAACACAAATTAGAAGAGAGTATTTTCCTTAATATCAACTCAATGGTCGGATGAACCAAACAGATTATCAATAGACTACTGAAACAATTTTTTATCTTAATTACAATTTTAAAATAACTTTCTACTCAAATTTAAAATTATGTGAAAGAAAATGATACATATAAGAAACTAAAATCGACTTGAAAATATGGCAGGATTAAAAAGAATGAACCTTTACATGTTTTTAATTATTCTACGTGTTCATTTTATATGATTGCTTAAAAATTTATTGATTTTTATAAAAAAAAAAGTAAACTATTATCTGCCTACTTTTTATTTATTTCATTCTTAAATATTCCTATCAACGTTTAGCAGCCCTACGAATGAAACTTTAGAAGAAAACATAAATTAATCATTTTCGAAGCTGCTATTAGCTAGTTGTTTGAAAAATCAACCAACTGTTCCGTTTCGAGAGCTATTAGCAAAGAAATATTGAACAGCGCAGGTGATCTTGGAGGCACAAGGTCAGTGTTAAGCATGTTGTACCAAGTGCATTGGTTCACTATATTTTTCACAAACAAATATTTTTAAAGTGGTGGGAAAGCTATTAAGAAACAAGCATAAAAATTAGCGTATGAGCCCACTCAATTAAGAAAAATAACTATTTCATTTTAGAAGTATTTCTTTTTCTGATTTAATTAAGTGGAAATATTACCTTAATTAATAAAATCTTATATTAAAGACGTTCATTTTGATGTCTTTTGCAACTTTTAGAGCAAATTTTGTCATCTATTATACTAATATTATAACAGACGGCAACAAGTTCATTATAGTAAAATGATTAGGAAAGAGCTAAAGTTAATTATTATATTATTTAAGTAAAAGTATAACTTTGAACAAACTATTTGCAAAATCACGAAGAATTTTAAAAATGCGCAATCAAAAATTACATATAATTATAAATCTGAAAATGTATCTAACATTCAATATAAAAATATTTGTTTAAAGCGTCTTGGACACAAGATTTTTTTTTCAATAAAAATATATAACTCAACAAGTTTAAGAGAGAAAAAAAAAACCTTAATGTTTTATCAAAAAATATTATCAAATTTGAATTAATAACAACGTTCACTTAAAACATTTATCTGACAGTCTCCAGAATTTTCTAATTTCTTATTAATTCTCTGCAGATTTTAACTTAGATATTTGTCAATATATGTTTTTATAATGAAATACGAAAAAAAGAACGTTTAGGCACTGAGATTGCAATTTCATATAATATTGATATCTACAATAACCTCATAAGGCAGCACCAATAAATTAAGTATTGACCAATCATTGCATAAAAACGCTATTGACGTAGAATATCTACTTTTATATATAGAGAGAAAATTAACTAACTTGTGTAGTTAATAGTTCACTCTCACTCTACATAGCCTGCCTTGGAGCATTGGCATAGTCAGCCCACATATCTTCTGATGGCTTCACTATTTTACCCATGGCAATGGCCAGACCTGCGACATTGTCCATGATGAACCAAAGGAAAGGCCTGTCCAGCACGACTGAGATGTCCTTGTCTGCCTTGTCTGAACCTGAACTGGAGCCTGATCCTTCTCGTACCTCGACGTATGCAGCGTGTGTGACGTTAGTAACATGGAGCCATCCAAAGTTGCTGATACCGAATAGGTTGGCATATCCAGGTGTGAACAGGTCTACTAGGCCCAAATTGAAGAGGGCTTTGGTCAGGTTGCCATGTGTCTGCTTTATGCTGATTCGTGGCATCTAAGTAAACAAAATAATAATAATAAGTCTCTTTATGTAATGTCTCTAAATCTTTTCTTGTCATTAATTTTCAAAAAATGCTTAACGCATTTGTTATTAGCAGAATACGCTTGGCGCTTTTCCTGACTTAATGAATATCAGCAACATCAGCGGAAGTGACCTCCCAAAACTTGCTCACATACTCTGTATTCATGAGAGCTTCTTCAACAGCATTGGCGTACAATAGTTATGAAATAATAACTTTTGGCGAGAATTTAGGATTTTTACTGAATCTATCGTGTCATCTTTGGCGAGTTATTTGGGGATTAATCCCTGGCATGCGGTTAATAGAATCCGAAAATTGAATTTGGTTTTATTTTTTACGCATGTTTTCCCCAACCGATTGAAAGAAAAATTTGACACACATTTATACTTGTAGTCACAAAATACCATATCAACTTTGAAATATTTCAGTCACTGCGATTTTAAGCTATCGCGTTTAAATGTTTCCAAAAGTACCGATAGACAAATGGTCAACGCCCTGCTGGATTTGGCTCAAAATTTGATAGATCTCTACTCTATGGTTAATCTTGTTATAGCAAGTCATAAAGCCTTCTTCGTTTTGTAATTATCATGTTAACTTATATTCGAACAGATAGACTTCCTCTGAAAGAATTTTGCTCAAAATTTGATAGAAATATACAAAAATTATTATGAATATCATATATTAAATTTCATCTATTTTGCTCAAAGCGTTTTCAAGTTGTATTTTTCACAAATAGATGGTCATTTTCCAAAAATATGTTTTTTGAACTCAGAGTGGTTTAAAAGATGATATGTAGAGTTCGGATATTTTGACAATTGCAGTATTTTCTCTGTACTACGTATATAAGGAAGTAATAAAAGTAAAATAAACTCACAATAACACAAATTAGAATAAAATTGAGTATCAAAAGAAAATTTTAAAAACAGCATTGATTTTGCATGTTTATTTGTTCCGCGGCAATAATATTGCACATTGAACTGCTGATATGAGAGATCGAAACAAATAACCGAAAATGAAGACACATTAAAAAAACGAGAGGCAATGAAACTAGAGAGTTAATTAGAAAGAACCTCTCAGAAGGAAGGAAGTTATCATAATTTAAATTAGGAAAAATAATAATATATATATGATGATTGTAAATTTAATACTTATTTGTCTCCTTGCAAAATCAGAGAATAAGTTATATAGTCTTCACGTGTGCAACGGATTCCATGTTTGATTATGAGAACACGACTTTTTTATATTTCGGAATGGGTTTTGAAAGAATGAAGAAGCTTCAATTTGATAAGCAATTCATTATCCGCTGGTCTAATTTGCCCAACAAAAACAGCCAGCACAGTTTGGTATTTCAGAATCGGCCACATTCGATTCTTTGTCCAGTAGAAATGGTACTTTTTTGTAGCAAAAATACATTATAGCAACCTAATTGGTTTAAGTTGTTGGGATGGGTATTGAAAATAGATCATTATACTTACTCCCAAATATGAGACCAGGTAAGGTATTGGGAGTTATTCGCAACTGTACGCGTTTAAATGAAAGATTACCAATTTGAAAGAAAAAGTTTGAATTAAAAATCTATAAATATTAAAATTGCCCATCAATGAGCCATTGAATGTTAAGATAGTTTCATTAACAAAGATTAAATTTGAGAATATTTTGAAAATTCTAAAACAATTATTCTAAGAGACTTCTATTATAAGAGAAAAAAGTAAAATTGGAAAAAAAATATTATTTCCAATTTTGGCTAAATTTTTGTGATTCTTTTTAAGTACACGTTAACTAAAAGAAATATCTATTAAAATTTCAGATTGATTTCTGCCTTATGTTTTGAAAAACTCAACTACACCTGGGAAAAAATGCATAAAAAAATGGCATGCTTTTGAATATTCAAACCAAAGCTCAAATCAATAAAATTATTGGGTAGATTGGTATATCTTCCAAGCCAAAGAACAAATTGACACGACTATGAATGAAGTGTAGCAGATTCTTCAACAGGTGAGAATTGTGTCGAACATTTTATCACACAAATTAGAAAAACACATGCATGTATTTTTCCATTCAGAAAACACGTGGCTCGAAAAAAGATATCTATTCCAAATGCGTCGTCTAATGATTTCAAACGGTTTTATACAAATCAAATTTTAGAAAAAAGTGGTAGAAAATAAATTTGATTTTAACATTTTGTCTCAGTTATTAAAATGAGTGTACTTTCTGCTAACAGTTGCAACAATTTAATATTTTTCGAAAACGAGTAGTTACTGACTAAGATTCTTTTTCAAATTTCATTTTCACCATCTTTTTTTCTGAAAACCGACCATTATGATACAACCCCCCCCCCTTTTTTTTCCCTTCTTCTTCTTCCTTCTCTCTGCTGATTCGAACAGACAGAAATGTACTTTTATCAGTTACTGTTTTTTTATCGACAAATCTGAATTTTTCAAAAAGAAAAAATTATGTAAATATAGATTTAAAATTTTTACCAAGTATGTCCTTCCTTCTGTTTAATTCATATTAAATTAGAAAAACAAAACTTTTGGAAAAATTATAAACATTTTCCCAATTAATGTTTTTTTTTTAATTTTTGCTCTTTGCCTGATTAAATTATCGTAACGTTTGACAACTTTTTAAATAGACTCTAATAACTATAGCATTTCTGTTTAAATTTTTCCTCTCAGAATAGTTTTTAATTACTCGTATGCAATGTATTGAGAAAGTATAGTAATCGTCAAAACATTCCAGCTCGAGATTTTGACAGATCACCACGTTTTAGACTTTTATGAGTTCGACAAACACATTTTTGGAAAATGTCCGCCTGTCTATCTGTCTGTGACAAAGATAAATCAGAACGCTTTGATCTAGACGGTTGAAATTTGATATATGATACTTATACCAAATTTGTAGATTTATATCAAAATCTGTTCAGAAAAATTCCTTCTGTCCGGCTGTTCGAATATGAATTAACGCGATAACTATAAAACGAAGACAGATAGATACATAAAATTCGGAACACAGATTTAACATATATAGTGTAGACATTTTATCAAATTTTGAATCTAATCTAACAAGGGGTTGATTGTCTGTCGGTATGGATTTTTAGATACATGTTAAATGCGATAATTAAAAAATGCAGTGACTTAAATATTTCAAATTTGGTATTGGATTTTGTGATTACAAGTATAGTTGTGTCTCAAATTTTTGTTTCAATCGGTTGGGAAAAAAGCTTAAAAAACAAATTTGATTTTCAGATTATGTTAACCCCAAGCCAGGGATTAATCGCCAAGTATAACACTATAGATTCAGTACGGATGCTAAATTATCGCCAAAGATTATTATTTCATAACTAATGTGTGCCAATACCATGTAAGGCGTTCTCTGGTATGTCAAAGTTTATTACAGAGTATGTGAGGAAGTGTTGAGAGCCTGCTCCCTCTGGTTTTTGCGCCATTATATAGCATCTAGTCCAGGGATGACGAACCAGTGGCACGCGTGCCATCGATGGCACGCGACACAATATTTTGGGCACGCCGCCAATCAAAACGGTTTGCATTTTACGGTTTGCAAAACGGCTTGCATGTGACGTCGTTTGATAAACTGAATGTGTCCCAATTCTATTGGTTGAAAATCGAAGAATTTGAAATGCGACTGATTGATTTCCAGTCTAGTTCAATGTGGATTCGAAAATTTATTGAAACAAAGAAAAAGTTGGCATTGATTGAAACAGAAAAGTTAACAAGCAACATAAGTAAAAATGCCAGTAACGAAATTTTGGAAACATGGAATTCGATTTAAACATTTGACTATTTGAAGAAGTTAGCTCATTCTATTTTAACCATATTTTCATCAACCTATGCCTGCGAGTCATTATTGTCAGAGAAGAATAACATTAAAGACTCTCTTAGAAACCGTTTGGCAGATGACTCAAATTCAGCATGCATTCTGAACATCTTACAATCCTAGTATAAATTATTTGTCATCTAATCTCGCAACAACAGAAGTCACACTAATGTTACTTTAATTTGAATTACACGCATAACTAAAACATTTACTACTATACAGTGTAAAATGTAATTTTTTCGTAGTAAATAAAGTGTTTTGAATTGTTAGTATTTAGTTTTATTATCTTCCCAATAAACACAGGCCAAAATTATTTGGAGGCACATCTATACCTCATTAGACATTTCTTTAGAAAAAATTGCACATTGATCCATAAAAGTTCGCCACTCCTGATCCAGTCAAATTAAACCAATTATAATGCCTCTTTTTCCAAAGCATTCCATTTTCATCAGTGGGATTTAAGTATCATTTTCTGATATCGACAATGGCAACATACTGATGTTTCTGAGTTTCACGGTGTGATAAAGTATCATAATTTGGAATAGCTATTAATAATTTGTTAACATCTATTCACAAGGAATAGCTATTTATGAATTATAAACAACTATTCAGGAAAAGATTAAAATTAATTGAACTTGTTTAGACGAACGTATAAACTCTAGCAGCATGATTTGAAGAATTTTTTTCTTGGTCAAATTTATTAATAAAATAATATTTAGACTATTTACGGAAAAAGAAGAAATTTAACGGAGTTACGTTAAGCGTGCCTTTCTATTCAGGACTGAAATAGTCAATTTTTAGTTTATTTATATTTGAAAAATATTGTCTGGTCGTCAAGGGAGAACCAGAACCGGTTTTTACAGAACTGAACAACTTAATATCAAAGATAAACGTGAGAGTTGTAAAGATAAAAATAAAAATAAAAAAATGCTGGCGAGAATTATTTGACACTTAAGCAGTTCTTAAGGAATAATGTTGAGAATGAAGATAAGAAATTATAAGAATGATAAGTCGTTAAATAATTGTTGAGTCATCAAAAGAAGGACGTGGTGATAGCTGAGATAAAGAAGATCTTGGATACCAGAAGCTATTTAGCTTTTGATTCTGTTGAAGTTACAGATTTTTATATTATTTCTTTCCTTTTTTATTTACGTTTAATATTTATTTCCTTTTGTTTTAAGGGAATAATTTTCCAGCTATAAGGATTTATACATGCTGCGGAATAGCAAGTCATTTTGTTGATAAACAGTGTGACAAGAACGCTGAGAAGACTGGAATTTCTGCTTCTTGATTTTGCTTCAAATTTAAAGAAAAGAAGATATTAAGAAGTGTTCATACTTTTAATGAAGTTCTCAAGGTCATATGGTGAATAATGAGAAAATGTAGACTGCGATATACTCTTGAAATGATACAAATGAAAATAACGGATAGCATCTGATATTAAATTATAAATATACTTTTGTACTGATAAATCTTCAATAAAAACAGTGAATGAAGGAAATGTTTTTGCTTTTGAAAACATAAGAAGAAAAAGAACTTATAAATTTTTTTTTGTTATGTATACTACTCTAATTATATCTTTTTTATTATTTTAATTTTTCGCTGCATTACAGTTCAAACCAAAAAAAAAAAAATAATAACCATCTTAAGTGGTCTGCTTAAAACTTTCTCGCATATTGTCTAATAAACTTGTTATGTCAGAGAATGCCCTACATGGCATTGGCATACAAAAGTTAAGAAATTATAACGTTGTCGTGAATTTAGCATTTATACTGAATCTATTGTGTCGTCCCTGGCGAGTTATTTGACGATCAATCTCTGACATGCGTTAATAGTACCTAAAAATAGAATTTGTGTTTTGAGACATGTTTTTCTCAACCGATAGAAACAAAAATTTAACGTAAAATTGAACTTGTAGTTATTACAAAATCCCACACCAAATTTGATAAATTTAAGCTATTGCATGTACAGGTTGCAGAAAGTACAAACAGATAAACGACTAAAAGTTTAGCTCAAAATTTGACATACTATATGATTTGAATACTGTAGATTTTAAATCTGTGTACTGAATTTTATGTATCTACCTCTGGTCGTTTTGTAATTATATTGTTTAACTTACATTCGAACAAGTGAACAGAAGAGCTTCCACTGAGCAAACTTTACTCAAAATTTGATGGAAATTTGCTAATTTAGTGTAAAAATTGTGCATGAAATTTCAACTGTCTAGATCAGAGCGTTTTTGAATTATCTTTGTCACAGACAGATACAGGAGCATAATGCCAATAATGTATTTTTTCGAACTCTAAGAGGTGTAAAGAGTGGATCTCTCGAGTTCGTTTTTTTTTTTTAAGATTTTTATACTTTCTCTATATCACGTATATGAGAGAAAGTAACTAGCAGAGATTAATTTGATTTATTTTTGAAAAAAAAAATTAACTAATGTTTCTGGGAAATGTTTTGGATCTTGCAAGCTATAATAAACTTTTAACTACGGCTGAAAATCTAAGAATAATAACTAAGCTCATGGAATGAAATTAGCTATTTTGCTAAATTTTATATCAAATTTAATTGCTATATTTTTAAAAGTTTTATATCAAAAGTTGCAGATTGAGACCATACTAATACAAAATAATCAATAATATTATTATGATATTTTTATATATTGTACGGCATTCAGCATATAAATAAATCCTGGATATATCATACAATATCTTGTTCGAATCTGAATATAAATGAAATAAGCTAAAGAGCCAATGAGAACCAATTTACTGTACTTATTCCTTAAAAGAAGGTAAAGAATATCTTCAACTTTTCAAAGTGTGAAAGTAATTAAATATTAAAATAATAGAAAATAAATCGAAATTTTGGCGTTTTTTAGATAGTAATTTCTAAAAAAATTATCTAATAAGAAATATTTTAATATCATCTTAAAATCTATGCATTCATCTTTTCAGTGATATCAAATTCCTATTCGGGATTTTTTTCAGTTGTTATTAATTCTTTTAAAATTTAATGCAGACGATTTTGAAATACAATAACAGTAAGACTCTAATTTATTCTACCACTCATTTTTTTAATGTTTGATACATTCTTTTGGCAAGTTTTTATTGGTTGCACCTAAGGTGATCACGTGATGTGGTGGTAGTAAAAGGATTGTAGGCATCATAATAATTTATAAGCAAGTACTTTAATTACAATTATGATAAAAAGAAATACTTTAATTTCGAACAACACCAGGTATAGAAGTCATTGAGTAATAAATATTAAGAAAAAATATAATACAGAGGAAGTGAAGTGAAAATATGTTATAAATTTAATTCGAATTACTAGGCGAATTAAATGATATTAAAGATTTTAAATTACTCAATTATTTTTGAAAAAATGAGCATTAACTCTTAAAAAATTCTTTAAAATATTGAAAAAAATTTTAAGGAAAAAAAAAAGGAACTACATAAGTGCCAATTTTTTACCTTATAAGTAAGTTTGAAGAAGGCTAAATTGGCAAAGTTTTCAATGTAAGAAAGGCTATTTCGTAAAGCTAATTTGTAGTAAACGACATTAAAAATCGAATATTACTATTATTTCAGAAGATAAAAATTTGGGACAACTAACATACTAAAAAGATATTTGTTTCAAATATTTGTTGGAAAAGGTGCTTTTGAGAATAAAAGAAAGTTTAGTAGGTAGAAAGTGTAGTAGGAAAATAAGTAGTGAATACAGACGTGCTCAATTGGCTAAATAAGATAACTTCTTTCAACTTTTCTCAAAAAGAGCAACAAATGGGTAACATAATCAAAATATCGACTGCGCGTGTCAGACTATAACCTTTCTAAAAACAAACTGTTTGAAGAACAAAATAAATAGTGAAACATCACGGACTATTCTCAGGTTTAAAAACAACTATAAAAATTCTTTTAACAATACGAATATCAAATACAAGGTTATTCCAGAGTAGACAGCTAGGAGTTTTTTTTAAATGCAAGGCTTAGCATTTAGATTAGATTCTTTAGGCTTTTGTTGTGGCACTAAATTCGTTTTCGCTTTCTAAAATGTAGTATATAACGTATCGTACTTGAAAAGAAAATTCAAACGAAATTTTGACGAATCTCCACATTTCAGAATTCCCTGAGTTTCGAAAAATTAAATTTTGGAGCTCTATCTGTCCGCCAACACGTTAACTGAAAAACGCTTTAAGAGGGACAAATTGGAAATTTGGTATATAGTTTTCTACACCAAATTCGAGATTTTTTTTATTTTTTTTAATATCAGGTTTTGGACGAATATGTCAAAATTTGATTTCAATCGATCAGAAAAAAGAAATCCAAAATACACATTCAGTGTTCTGCTACTTAACTATCGACCGCATTCCAGCGATTAATCGCCAAAGATTAACACTACTAATAATTATTGTTGGCCAACGGCACAAGGTTAATAATACACATGTATATTTAGAGTGTATTTTTTTCCTGTGAATTTAGGGAAGCTGAAAGTAAATTTGCTTTTATTTTAGATTAAATTTTTCTTAATTCGAATGTATGGATAAATGAAATCCTTGCAGTGTCCCGATATCTTCGAATCAGTCAAATACCATAAGATTTCAATG
>JAPMOR010036202.1:0-10348 GCA_026543865.1 Argiope aurantia
CCCCATAAACTTTTATAAATTCTTTAAAAAATTAGTACAGTATACTACTAAATGAACTAACTATTGAAAAATAAATAAAATGTAATTACTAATTTCACATCAGATGACTTACTTTTGTAAGATTGTAAAATAACTGAGGAGAATTTAAAATATGTGAAATTAATAAAAATTTATATCCTTAATTTAAATTATTGGTTTTGTTCAACTTATTTTAAAATTTAAAGTGGCCCACATTTTCAATTTGTTTCAAAATGGTTCGATGTAGTATGCTGATTTTGCTCCATAGGATTTCTTATATGATTTATCATACTTAGTTTGATGCTAATGTGAAAATGACAAAAATAAAAAATCAAGTGAATTTTTCGGTAATCACATTGTCGTATCCAAACATTAGTGTGGAAATGTACCTTTCTGTAGAAAGAGGGTCAATCCGTTTCCAGGAGATAAGTTTATGCACCTCTTCAGAAATGAGGTATTGGTATGTCTAGCTGCTTTTTATTTCCTCGTATAGGAAGTATTGAGAAAAGTATTGTAATCATAAAAAAATTCGATCTCGAGATTCTGACGAATCTTCAAATTTTAGGTCTTCCTGAATTCGAAAAATATATTTCTGGTAAATGTCTGTCTATCTGTAACAAAGATACTCAAAAAGCTTTGATCTAGACGAATGAAATTTAGTATGCGGCTTTTACAGTAAGCATCTTCCTTAGAATAGATAGAATAATCTATTCAGAGGAAGTCTGTCTCTCCGGCTATTCGAATGTAAGTTAACCCAATTACTACGGGACCCGATAGTAATAGTTAACCCGATTAAGAGAACTAGATGGATAAAATTCGGTACGCACTTATATTGAAGAATATTGTCAAAATTTAAGCCAATCCAAAACAGGGTTGAACGTTTGTCGGTATGTACCTACAGAAGCATGTAAAAGCGAGAAATCAAAAATGCAATGACTTAAATATATCAAATTCGATATGTGATCTCGTGAGTGCAATTTTCATTCTGTGTAAAATTTTGATTTCAGTAAATTGAGGCAGAATGCGTCTTAAACACAAATTCACTTTTATTAAAGAGTATGCTGGAAAGTTTTGGAGAGACCCCCCCCCCCCCCGGTCTCGTTTTGTAGATAAAAATGTACCGATGCTACTTACCCAGGTAAATCCAATGCAAGTCAGCGCGCCGCCCAAAATATCCGCACACATCGCCGGGTAGGAGTTGGCCGTAGGGAAATAGGCATGGAAATGGGGGGAATTCCAGTGGGTCATCTGCAAAGAGACATGAAAAACATGACATGCATCTGAGTAGTAAAAGACAGAGCGTTTCTTCTTCAAAAAATGGTAATTGAGAAGTTTTGCGTAGGGATGGCTGCATGTATTTAAACTATAAGGTACGACGACAGAATTCACTCTAGACCCTCAAAATCGGACCTTTTGAGACAGGAATTTTCGATAAACAAGCAAATTAGTAATCTTTTTTTTAAAAAAATAAGAATTGTTTTAGCTGTTATCAAGAACTGTAAGAATGAACTGTTTAAATGAAGCGTAATGTTGAATTTTGAAAAATATTTATAGTCATGCTTGATTTGATTTTTTGAAATGAATATAATATAGTTTTGAAGGTGAATGGCCGAAAAGAAGAAAAATTTGAAATTAACTTCAATTTATTTTTCCATGGGAGGGCATGGTTTGTACTGGGACTAAAAGCGAAACACGTCTGTTCGTACCAGAAAGAAACTCTGAAAAATTTTCCCCATAGTGCACTTTTACTAAGAGATTCTTATAGGGATTTCTTTGACACGTGCATATTCAGGAAAAGAAATTTTGCATATTTGGAAGCTATGTTGTCGGTGATAGGGAATTTTATCCCATCGCTTCTTAGGTAAGAACTAAAAAATGAACAATTTTTTAGAACGCTTTTAGAAATAATTAATGACAAAGGTGATTCTCTTATTTGGATCAGAAAATAAGAGAAAATTTTAGATTAAAATAACATAAGTAAATGTAAAATTTAAAAAACTAGGAAATTAATTAAGATACAAATTAGATAAGAGTTATCATTACTTGTATATATTAGAACATGTTCGAAAAGTGTATAATAATGTGCAGAATGCCTGTGAGTGTATTTTTCAAAACATATTTGCTTTATTTCTTGTATTTTCTCACGTATTAAAAAAAAAGTTTCTACATTAGAACGCATAACAAGAATCAATGATTCTCCATATCCTTTCAGATTTTAACACAATGAGCGTTACAATGCACAAATATATGATATATTTGAATTGATTTGGGTACAAATGGCTTTTCAAATTTTGAGGAATCATTGATTCTCAGTAAGTCGATTTGACATGTAAAGTTTGGCACTTCTAAATGTTCTTTCATTAGATAGAAAAGCACTTAGATGTATTGAAATACAGCCTCATAAAGTATTGTAGGCAGATAAATGAGAAAAAATACAGCTTTCATTTTCTGAATAACATAAGTCCTCAATTTAAATTATATGGATACTATTCTTATAAAAAGTTTAAAATGTATTTTAGGTTATAATTTCCCACTTTATGAGGAAAAATGAAAATTTTAACATTACTTCTTTTAATGAAACACAAATATTTCTAACACAACTGTGAACTTGCAGTTTAATTTCTTCCTGCAGAATCTACTAATATAATCTTTCAAATTACTTAATTTTTTATTATTGATAAGGAATCTGAATTGATTAGAAAATATATAAATGAATTTCCTAAGAAAATGTTTGGCGTTTAGGATTAATATCGAGCTTTCTGTCCGAGATTAAAATTTGAAGGAAAAAAAAAGCGAAAAATGCTGCTTTTCCTTTTATGATTTTTAAAAATTGTGACATACATCATAACAATTACTCATAATATTTTTAAAGAAACAAATTAAAAGCAAAAATGCCATAAAGTGATTATTTTGACTCCAAGGGATGGAATAATTACACTTAATCCCTTTTATCTCTTTAAAAAATTACTTCAGTGAAATTCCCTGCAGTTCACTATTACAAGTCACCCTCTTCTTTATTATTTTTCTTCGAAAATAAAATGTCAAACCTTTGTTTCGAAATTTTTTCTCCCTTTCCCCATATTACTTTTTTCCCCTCGGTGCTCTTCGATGTATCGCATCACTTGGTTGCTCCGCAATCTCTTTAATGCATTCCATTGGTATCCTAGCAACACCGATTCACGATCCCTCAGCGATGCGCTTTATTACTTTTTTTCGAACATCTCTCTCCTCCCCCTTCGTTTACAGAGCGGAGGTTAACATTTTATAAAGGCTTCTGGGATTATTTACATGCATTAAGAGTACCGCAAAAGTTCTCAAATGATTTCAACATTCGAAAACATTCATTTTTTTTTTTCATCTTCTTCGAAACTTAGAAAGACATCTCTATCATCTCTATGGAGACAAAAGAAAATCATTTGATGTGAAAATTTTATTGAGCATTGTGGGTTGGATTTTTATCATAAAAGTACTGATGGCCAAAATGGTTGCAGTTTAGAATTTTCCGATTTTATAGTTTTGACCATTGAAAAAAAATCTATCATAGAGTGTATATTTAATATTGATACGAATTTGTAATATGCGAAGTCAGTTTCTTGCAAAGGAGAAAGTTTTACAAATAGCTTTAATGGATGTTTTGTGGATGCCAGGTCAAAGATAGAAGGCTTGATTCTTTCACATCCTGACATACATCATAAAAATTACTCATAATAATATTTTTAAAAGAAACAAATTGAAAGAAAAAGAAGACTTAAAGTGGCTTCATTTGGTGATTGTTCAGCGGTTTTGATGACAAAAATGGAAGTACTAGAAATTACTGGAGTATATCGGCTTTTTCTCGATTAGGAGTGAAGGTACAATATCCTTCTAGAAGCTTCTTTCCCCTGTCACAGAAACTATAAGAAGTTAACAGACAAAGTTTGGATGAATCATTAATCCATTCAAAAGAAAGGATAGTCGAGTTAAATCTTCTTTGGAGAATCGATCTCCAACAACTCCTCTATAAGAGCTTTGCACTGTTACGATTGTTTAATAGAAATTTTTTAATTACGAGCAGCTGTTTATGAAGGTTACACTTCGGCTGTGAATTTTTTTTGTGTGTGTGTTGAATAAAGTGTTTCCCTTTCTGAATCTGTTACGGATTTTCCGTATCAATATATATATATATAACTTTGAGGATAACACACATATTTTAATACAATTCAAATTCAAATATTTATTGAATATTTAATGCATATTTAAAATTGAAACTAGATTTTTTTTGTCAAGGTTGGTTTTAAATTCACGATTTTTCAACTCTCCTGCCCATGGTGGTCCTATGGAAAGGCCATCACTTCCGGTTCCACGGAAGAACTACCATATTAAGGTCTGATGTGCGCTTTATCCATAGGGGCTAAATGTCCTTATTCTAGTGTAGTGTGGAAGATAGAGAGGGCACACCAGCTCAGATGATAGTGCTGTTGTCTAACATTTGTTCAAAATTATGAGGTCCGTCCCAAAATAGCTTTTGAGTTGCTTCAAAAAGGGAAGCTAACATAACTAAACTAATCAAAATCTAAGACTCTTAGATTGGTACTTTTCAATAAGATAATCAAAACTTTTGACATTTTTCGAAATATCTGTTCAATTAAGAGTGTTCGAATTTTAAAAAATGCACCTTTACAATTTCATGCATTATATAAAAGTACTAAAATTTATTTATGATTTTCTTTAGTTAAAAGATCATTAAAGCTATAAAATCTAACCTGTACTCTTCAAAACAAAACACTAGATTATATCTTTAAATGGAAAAGAATACTTGAGAGATTTTTCGCCTTGTTTTGTCAATGCTCATAAAATGCTTTACATTTCAGTTTGTTCTCAGGTTATTAAGGTCTGTAATAAGTCCAAGTCCAAACAAATCACATCCGAACATTTTCCTGGTTCTTTGACTTTTTGTCGGTGAGAAACAGATACAAAATCTTTGCTTTAAATTTGTTTTTGGAAAAGCAAAGATTCACAAAACTACTCTAGCCTTTTTTAGACATTTTCAGATACTTTGGACTAACATAATTTGCACCATTCAGGAGTGATTTTAAAAAACCAAAGTGTAATTATGCTTTTAATTAGTTAAAAACTAAGAAAAATGTTGGAAGGTTTTTTTTGTGATAAATTCTGAAAACATGATCAAACAAAAATTATTTTTATATTATTTCAAATATTAAAAAAAATCTTTTCAATCATATCAATTTAATTTGTTTTGTTTAATTATAATAATTTTTATATACATCTTTTAACGTTATAATACTTGTTGTTGCTGTAACAAAATTTACACCATTTTAATTTTTTAATTAAAATTTTAACTATACATCGATTACACAAATAAAGCTCGAATAAAAAAAAGAAAAGTTTATTTATTTTCCTTTGCTTTAAAAGAGCATTTTTTTCCCTTCTTATTTCAACATTACACAATCACATACTATACACATGTTTCTAAACATTGGGTTTTATAATTAAAAACAAATTGGTACAAAATTTATTGAATGAATAAATGGGTTTGAGTTTCAAAATAATGACTACATACAAGATGAAAATACTTCATGATACTTTCAATACTTTTCATGAAAATACTTCAATTTATCAAACACATTGTTGAATTAGCTGAATTCTCATCTTTTATATTAACTCTGAAATTATTATAAACATTGTAGAATAATAAAGAAGTCCATTGATGTTTACATCATCCCTGCTAAATGCTACGCAATGATTCAATTTTCTAACCCAGAAGGAGAAAAAAAATAAGAAATTACAGCAAGATCTCGTGCAGTTACATGTTACAAGAAATTCACATACTTTTGCAGTATCAGTAGCATCGCGTGAATCTTAAATGAATATCAGTAGAAGCATAATAAGATTTTGTGCATCAGATCACAAATGAATCAGCAATAGGATGAAGGGAAAAAGGATTAGAAACTTGGAACGAATATAACGCCGTTACATGTTAGAAGAATTTCACATACATGCTTTTTCTGTATCAGAAACATTGCATAAATTACTGATGAATATCAGTACGAGCATCATAAGATTTCGTGCATTAATAAGAGTTTTCATAATTGACTCAGCAAGGAAAAGTGCTTAAGAAAGAAAGGAAAAGTGCTCAGCAAGGAAAGAAAGGAAAATTGCACATAACGTGTGTTATCATAAGATTTCGTGCATTAATAAGATTTTTCATAATTGACTCAGCAAGGAAAAGTGCTTAAGAAAGAAAGGAAAAGTGCTCAGCAAGGAAAGAAAGGAAAAGTGCTCAGCAAGGAAAGAAAGGAAAATTGCACATAACGTGTGTTATCATACAGGTATCACTATTAGCCATAAAAAAAGGATTTAAAAAAACCGTGCAATAAGCCACTGACATAAAGAATCTCATATAAAAGTTAGCGTAAAATATCTACAAATAAATAAAAATTAGAAGATCCTTTTTATTTCCCTGTGAAAGCAGTTTTTTGGAATTATTCTCTTTTTACTTTCTCGTATACGTAGTACATATACGTGTACAGTACATACGTATACGTATACGTTTACAGAAACAACCGTAAACGTCAAAAATTCCAATGCGAAATTTTGACGAATCTCCACATTTTAGATCTCTCTGAGTTCAAAAAACGCATATTTAGAAAAAAAATCCTTCTGTCTGTAACAAAGATAATTCAAAAACGCTTTGATATAGGCAGATGAAATCTGGTATACGGTTTTTGTACCAAATTTGCATATTTCTATCAGCTTTTGAGCAAAATCAGCTCAGAGAACGCCTTTCTGTCTGGCTGTTCGAATATAATTTAACATGATAACTACAAAACGAAAAGAGCTAGATAGATAAAATTCGGTACACAGAATCAACATTTATAGTCTTGATCCTATCAAAATTTGAGCCAAATAAAATACAAGAAATAGAGCTTCTATCGATCTATGCTTTTAGAAACCTGTAAACGCGATAACTCAAAGTCACAATGACT
This sequence comes from Argiope aurantia, assembly GCA_026543865.1. NCBI lineage: Eukaryota > Metazoa > Arthropoda > Arachnida > Araneae > Araneidae > Argiope > Argiope aurantia. Next base: position 7,005 of record JAPMOR010036202.1, read on the forward strand.
TAAATATATCAAATTTGGTGATTTTATGACTATAATTGTAGTTCTACGTCAAATTTTTATTTCAATCAATTGAGAAAAATGTGTCTAAAAACTAAATTCGATTTTCGGATACTATTAACAGCATGTCAGGGATTAATCGCCAAATAACTCGTCAAAGATAACGCGATAGATTCAGTAAAAATGCTAAATTTACGTTAAATGTTAATATTTGTAAATATTGTACACCAATGCTACACAATTCCAACGTACATTCGCTCACTTATAAACAAGGAATCGAACCCTTCATAATGTATGGTTCTAGAGTTTGGGGTGCGGCGCTTAAAAGGAAGGTGAATTCTAAATATCTGCGACGCATACAAAGAAGGATACTTTTGCGGGTCATACGCGGATATCGTACCATAAGTTTCGAGTCAGTTTATGCAATTTCTGGCTTTCCTCCAATTGATATTGTTATTCTTCATAATATTGCCTATAAGAAAAATCTCTCTGCTTCTTACATCTCTAATTATGATTATATTCTGTCTCCATCTTTTCTCCCTCATCCCTCAGAGAGAACCGTTATCAATATTATTCAATTTAGTGATAAAACCAAGGATGTTTTTCCTGTTATTTGCTATACTGATGGCAGTAAAATTGATGGTAGAGTTGGTTTCGCAGTTGTTGTTCTCAGAAGTCGTATTGCATCCGAGCACTTTCAATTCAGAATTCGTGATGAATGCACAGTTTTTGTATCTGAACTCTTATGTTTAAACTTCGCCATCAAATGGATCGCTGAACAAAGTAGTGTAATCTCAGACTATCTTATTTGTACCGATTCTCTATCATCCTTGGATTCTCTGAAGTGTATTTCTTCGTCTAACAACATAATCGTTGAAATCCAAAAGCAAATTAAAAGCCTGAAAGATAAAAATATCTCAATAGTTTTTGCATTTGTTCGTGGACACACGGGCATTTATGGAAATGAGCGGGCCGATTGGCTTGCAAAAGCTGCCACTAAGCGCAAAATCGACATCAACGTTAATATTCCTAAATCCTTTTACAAGAAGATTACGAGAGAAAAAATGGTGGAGTCTTGGAATCAAGAATATCTCCTTTCAAATAAAGGGAGCTTAACAAAGAAACTTTTTCCATCCATTAATAAGAGACTGTCATACCATCATTTTTATACTAATTACAAAATAACCCAATGTCTAACTGGTCATGGTAACTTTAAAAGTTATTTGCACAAATTTAATTTGTTTCCGTCATCTTCCTGCGATTGTAATATTGGTGGGGAGGAAAATGTTGAACATGTGCTCCTTCTTTGTTCCAAGTTTGTCAAAGAAAGATAGATCCTAAGACTGGCTCTGAAGGACATGAATATAAATTGGCCTCCAGAGTTTCACCAACTTATTTCCACTAGAAGTGCTTTTGAAAATTTCTGTAAATTTATTGTTGACATCTGTAATCCTTCATAACTGTTAAATTTTCTTCTTTTTCTTTTTGTAATGTGTTACATACTTACTTCTGTAAGCCCCGTGTGATACTTTGTGGTGCACGGGGGATTTATAAATGTTCAATTAAAAAAAATACTATGCAAGGTGTTCTCTGGGATAACACGTTTTTTACCCTTTCACCGTTCTCTCCTAACCATGAAAATTTCTTCCTAGCGTTTGTTTTTCGCCACTTTAAAGCAAAACAAAACAAGAAAACTTAAACAAATAAACATTTACAAAACATTTTAAACGTTTAAAAGTTTTAAAATGTAGAAGTACGCTTGAAGCGTGTTACGGCCGCCGTGCAGAAGTTTCACTTGAACGCACTAGACGCGTTGCGGACGGCGAAGAGGTTAAAGAATATGCGAGAACGTTTTAGAGAGACCACTCCCGCTGGTTTAAATTGCCGATCATTTAGAAATACTTTGCTGAAGAAATACTGCAAATCATACTGTGCATGAAATATTTAATTGAAATTAGACATCCAAACATAAATAATAATAATTCAGTGAAATACAGAATAATAATTCTGCCATTACATCTTATGCTCGCAACATATATTCATTTATTATGCAGTTCAGTCTTAAACAATCCTGTATGTATCTTGCCTCATTTTTCTTCTAAACAAAGAAAAGAAATTATTCTGGCAAGATACGTATTGTTGTCCTTCTAATGCTGATATGTGAATCTCATGGAACTTCGGACTCGGAAAAGTTTTACGATAATATATTCCCCCACAGAATAAATATCCATTCGAGGGCTTTTTCTGGAGACAAGTTCCAGATTACTGCCCTCCGCGCGGCGAATGGCATGTGACGGACAACTCGGAAATGGTTTCATCCATCATAACGACGGCCAAAGTGTTTTCGCCCATCAAAACTGCTCTCTCCCCGCTTTCCGGCCTGCTGACTCCAGAATGAAACAGATATCGATTATTAGAAAGAGCGGTTCTTCTAGGAAGAAATTTAGAAGTTAGCCGGGAGAGAGGATAGAATTTATTTTACTGGATACTATTTATCCAATTCTTTCAGCTTTCAAATCTTCGATATTATTATAATATATTTATTATCAACTTTTTTTATGGGTGATTACTTCTACTCAGCATAAGTTTTCACTATTTCGCTCTTGAAATGTAGAAACAATTCATTCTGATTATCTTACCGTAGTACTTTTATTAAAAGGTTTTGACGGATTTTTTTTTCAATTACAATTTTATTCGACTTTCCTAAGCCATAGCATTATATTACAAAAAAAAAAAAATGCTTTCAAAAAATGTCCTGCCTTTTTTAGACCAATATTAAACCTTAAAAAATTGAAAATTGTGTAATGCTTTTTTTTATCCAAGCAGAGGTGTTCATAATGCTAGGATTTCCTTAAGAGTATTCTGAATTCTGTGCGAAATTATTTTGGACTCCCTTCCTACTTGCATACAGGGCTACGTTAGCTTGATGGTAAGGTCTCGAGTTTCGAGACGGAGAATTTCAAGTTCGATGCCCGTTTACACCGAAGAACCGCCGTGCAGATGGGTCTGGTGCACGTTACATCCGATAGGGTCAAACGTCCTCCCGCTCTTGTGATGTGGAAGTTTGGAGAGGGAATGTGCCAGCTCAGACGTCATCCTTGTCATCTGACCTCGGCTCAAAATGACGAGGTTCGTTCTGAAATATCCCTTGTGTTGCTTTAAAACGAGAGATTAATCGAATGAAACCAAACTAATACCCTTTTGAGGAAAACGCAAAAACTGTTGATTAGGTAAAACTTATAAACTTAGTATAAAACGTAGTGAATACGAATAATCACCAGTTTATTGCATTTACCATTATATATATATATATATATATATATATATATATATATATATCGTATATT
>JAPMOR010036202.1:17162-31192 GCA_026543865.1 Argiope aurantia
CCCCTCCTCCCCCAAATTATTGACTTTTTAGAAAATGGAATGATTAATATGGGTTTTATTTTACCAAAAAAAAAAATTCAGCATGTTGTTTGATACTAGTGAAAGATATGAATTTAATTGAATCAATCTACAATAAATTATTGGAGTGCAGTGTAAATTAAAAATTGTGTATATTGCGAATAAAAGAGGAAATAAAAATCCTACCCTCGGAGATAATGGCTAAAGATGGTAACTTTTTACTCTTAAAGACAACTTATTGAATGTTTGATAAATGACTATAGATTTCATCATAACATTGTTCCAGATTGAAAATAAAGCAAGTTTAATAGAAAATATTAAAAACAAAAAAAAATTGAATGAAATTAATATCATGATAAAGGTAATTATTTGAATTTTAAAATGATGCGAAACCATTTCTGTGAGATAAGACAAGATATTTACATCATTTTCTACAGTAGAGTCATAGCAATTATTCATCCGGCGACAAGTTTCTTTTCGCGCTTGATTAAACTTTGTTTGACGCCTATTTTTATAATCATGATTTCGTTTGCATTTTCTGACTGAATGAAAGTACGCAAATGGAAATTTATTATAATATTTTATAGCTCCGTAAGTTAAGTGTTGAATTAAATGCAGCTGTAAAACATTTAATGAAGCAGACAGCAGATTGTTTGACTATTTGCTTATGTTTGACTGCTGCCATTCGACAATGAGTAATAAAACCGATTTTTGTGCCAGGTATGCTAGAGTTTTATATGGTATATATTAATGGATTTTTGTACGCTTCGCATTCCAGAGTTAAATAATAATAATAATGCTCTCAAAAGGGATAAAACTTAACACAAAATCATCAGTTTATAGCTGAATTCAATAGTTCTAGTGCAATGGATTGCAAATTTAAGAACCAATGGGAACCCAGCTTTTGGAAATATATGTCTGGCTGTTAAAATAGTTGAATTATCTAAATAAGGTTTCATTATTATAGAACATTTTGAAATATATGAAAGAAGATATCAAGTTTCACAAATTTGATCTTAAGCTCCGAGTCACCCTTCTCTAACAATCTCAGAGATAAAATCTCTAATGTCATGTTCTCTAAAGGATAGAAATTCGTGCTCTCCAAAGTAATTATGTAAATTTTTGCATGATAAACGCATTGTTTTTGGATAGTCATTGAGAATAACAAACAGTTTTGCTTTGTATTACTATTTCATAAAACGAAGGGGGAAAGTGATCCCATTGACTATTTTGAAAGTAGGTGTAGAATAATTTGTACCACTGACGACAGAACAATTTTTCCAAAACTCTTTTGGCATTTGCTTAAAAACTTCAATGTTTTTCAATAACATATTTTAAGCTTTGAGACAAACCTCTTTGTATAATATTTGTTACCTCAATATCATTCGTTTTACAATAAATTCTGAAGTATGCGACAACAATAAAGCTATTATTTATAGTTGCTTCAATATTAAGTATTTCATTATTTTTGTCTTTGGACTGAATGTAATTTTAAAGCATTTTGAATGAAAAGGAATCCACCTTTGTCTCCCAGCTTGCCGTTAGGAATTTTTACCCCTTTTAAATATTAATACTAAAACATAAGGAAGAGAAATTTTTATTCTTCATAAAGTTTTAGTGTAAATTCTAATGTTTTTAGAAGATAATTTATATATTTTATTGATTGGGGTTTTGGAAAATAAGTTTCACTTTAAAATGAATCCATTTTGTTTTACAAAACGATTACATAATTCCTCCATTTAATATATAAAAAGGCAAAAAAAAAAAAAAAATTAAAACGCTTCTAATCTATTTATTTCTAACTATTAAATTTGATCACTTTATGCATTTAATTCAATACAGTAAATATTCAAACCTTTTTTTAAAAAACATGTTTTAAAAATAGATAAATCCAATGGCAGTTTATCTATAAAGACTACAGAACTTAAATATACTATAAAATTATTTTTAAAAGCTGCACTTTTATCTAATTTGCTTGCTTTTTTATTCTGAGAGTTCGATGCAGTTTGCTAATTCTTTCACTCTGAAAGGACGGTCATCAACAAAATGGGATAGAAACAATAAAATCGTGACATGAATCAACAAACAAGAAAATGTATATTGAAACTGATAGGTAACAAATAGGTCATGAAAGACCACTATGTAATTAATTAATTGTTTGATTTAAGACAAAAGTAACCTTTTTCGATTCAGAGGTGCTAGAGCTGCAATCAAACCATCCACGCTTGGAGAGGGGTAAATTGATTCTTCCTTTATTCATTCCCATTTGAAGTTCGTCTTCGCTCCTTCAGTGCTTTTTTTTAAGTCTTTCATTGACCGTTTATGAGGTTTGGTTTTTATTCTTGTTGATTGAACATTTGGTTTATCGGAATTAATTTTTTTTCTCTCGTTAGATTCCGTTCTTAAAAAAGCATAGAGGGATAAATTTTCTAAAATATTTTTGAGATGAAAGTTTTCTTTATTAGGTGCCAGTTATTATTAATTATTCCATGCAGAATGTTATTTATTGCACATCTTATCTTTTATGCATTTTCAGCGAACATTATGGGTGAAGCTAGAAGTCGGCGTGGAGGAGATTCATCCGCTGATTCATCACTTCAACATCCACATAATTTTCTGTTGACAAAAACTTTTATTCATTTTGATCATTTAATATTTTCGAAATACAGTAAACTTCATGCTTGGTTTTCAAATTAAAAATCTTAAGCTACTTATGGATAAAATAGTTTTTTAAAATTGCAATGTCTTGATACATATTTTTTGCAGCCTTTCTAACTTCAGAGCTGATGATCTGTTACTGCTTAAATCAGTTTGGTATAATTTTTCTAAATTCAGATTTTTCAGTCTTATTAAGTAAGAAAATAGAAATTTTAAAAATTTATACATTCCGAAATGAATGTTTTAATATTCTGTTCATGTAAACAAATTGGTTGAAAAAGGCGGCTAATAACAAATATAATTGTCTCTCAGCTACCGATATATTGGGGCGAAAAATCAGATCAGATTTTTAAAAAATACTCTTGTGGACTTTCTCCTAATACTGACCTTATATCCTACCCATAGCATTAAAAACTCCCTTTTCAAATTCAAGCTCACTCCTATTCGTATTTTCTGACCTTTTAGTAAAGGTCAATACTTTATAAATATTTTTATGTATTACAACAAAAGTATTAAAAATTTATTATTGAAAGAAAAAATAGAGGAATAAATTTTTAAAAAAAGGATATATTGTAAAATAAATTCTTCAAATGTCTAGTTTAATTACCAGAAACATAAAATGAATAAGACAAAAATGCACGTTATTAATCTTTTGCACTCGGAAAAGTAATTCGATGCATAATTATTCACTTAATACATAAACTTGCTTATAACACCAAAAAATAAATAAATGCAATGGTTTTAAATGGAATTTCCCTGAAAAAAAATGAAACTACATCGCTTTACCATTCTGTAGGCATTTTTAACAATCAAAATTGAAAAAATAAACAAATAAAACGTTAAAATGATGCACCATTTTGAATAATGAGTGAGAGGCATCATCCGAGTACAAAGGGTTAAAATAAACAAAACATTTATGTCAAATTTAAGTTTAATGTTTCCAAAACTAATTTAGACATCTTATTGTTCACTGACACATAAATTCGGTTAATAGTTTTTTTAAAAAAAACCTGAGATAAAAAAAAAGTCAAAATTTAAAGTTCTCAATTTTTGAAAAGGTCTAATTGTTCGGAAAATCATTTATCTTTCAATTTATAACAGAAATATACTTTTAACTATAGCCGAGTAATCAGAAATTTATTATAATATAAAAACATCACATACCCCAGGCATGATAACTTTCTCAATGTCCTTCAAGACATCTTGCCATTTCTCTGGCTCCTCTGGGGGTTCGTCCGGCATTAGGTCCCGTATATATCCGGGTTGAACATTCGGTACAACCGGTCGTGTCCTTATCGTTTCCAGATAGTCAGCGACCATATCCACCAACTCCTTACCACACTTGCGGAATTCATCGGCATTCATCTTGGCACACAGATCCTTTACTGTAAGAAAATCGCAAAGTGTTCGTTAATCGGGCTTTTGGTTGCCTGGATGCAATCCAAAAAAACACGAGATTTGCTTTTCAAAAAAGATCTAACAGTTCTTTGACTTAGAACGAGATTGCACAACCTGACAGAACGAGAGTACAAAAGGAACAAAAGAAACAACGACACGAAGAAGAAAGGAATTGGCTCTCGTGCTATGATAATCGAAAGTGCAGCAATTGATAAGTTCTTAAGACTGTGAATTGTGTTGTTTCAAGGAGCGATGAAATTTTATCAATCATCAAGAATGAAAATGTTTGTTGTAAGATAATTCATTTTTTTAATGACGTCAAAAAAATCTTAGTGCTTTATCATACTTACAATCGCTAATACAACATAACAAAACATATTTCACGGCAAGTAAAAATTTATTTGTCATGGTATTTCGGGAAATTTCTTTACCCGAAGTTCTTCAATCCTTACTACAAAGTGAGAGGATTAACATTTAAAACGAATGAAGCATTTATCATTTGAATTATTCCTCAAATTTGTGAATAATGCTACAGTTCACTTCAAAATAGTTTTTTTTTTCTAAAACAAGTAACTCTGAGATGGCTTACTTTAGTACTATTCTACGAATTACTTTCAGTCATAATTATACAGATAATTATAAGGCGATTATGCAGATTGCTTTCTTACAGATTTCAAGACGATTGCTTTCTTACAGATTGAACTTATAAGGCGTATATGAAGTAGTGCTGCAATCAATTAAAAAAATTTTACTTCATGATTTGTTAAATTTCAGATTTCCATGAGTCCGGAAAAAGAAACATTTTAAAACTCTGCCTCTCTTTGAACATGATAACTTAAAAAAAAACTGAGAATAGTTTAGATTAATGAAATTTGGTTTCTTTTATAATATCAAAATAATGCATTTATGTTACATTTTGAAGAAATCTATCAAGGAAAAGCTCGTATCTCTGTCACTCCGTTTGCATGTGTGCATTGTTAAAGCTTTCAATACCTTCTTAATAATATCGTTCTGATTATATGTGTATATGTACAAACAAAAACACAAAAATCCTCAAACTAAATGGAAAAATTTTAGTACATATATATTAAAAATATATAGATATTTTTCTAATTTTTGACGTTAATCTCAAAAGGGTACTCTGTCTATTTCTCCATTTGCACTTGTGCACATATGCATACTAGGTTAAAAACACAACAAGCAAGATCAATTTTATACCCAAATTGAAGACTGGTCTTGATACTTAAAGTGAAGAACTAATTAAAGTTTGTCTCAGAAATTACACGCAATACAAGAATTCCTTAGAAATTTCTTTTTTCGTGCTTTTTTTGTTTTGTTTCTCATAATATGTTTTAAATATTACAAAAATACTATGCCTGATCAATTATGTAATTCCAATTCCAGAAGATGAATTTCTCCTGTAACCATTCCGTTGAACGTACGTATACCGACTCATTTTATTCCGTATAGAAATAACCCGGGTACATATAAATGGAAATATTTCGTTACGATTCTTGCAATAACTAAAAGAATGTTTCATTTGTACAATAAACTTTGTCGAGTGCAGATTTGCCGAATTCCAATTTTATCTGTACGTGTTATCTTAATTATTTCCATTTTATTCCTTTCAGTTCTAGAATTTCATGCAAACGTGGTTTATTAAGCAGTGCAAAAGCAGTTCATCGGATGAAAATAAAACGAAACGATTCATGCAAATTGGATACACGATTGGCCTCAACCGAAATTATAAAAGATAAAATACTTTTAAATATCAAAAAGTTGAAAGAATAATTAAATAAAAGAGAGGGACTGTTTGATTTTGTAATGGAATTGTCCCCCCAAAAAAACTTTGTAATTTTTACCACTAAATTAAAAGAGTTTCGTCAACCTCAGTAGATTATTAACTCATAATAATTGAGAAATATTCATATTTATTAATATCTGTTTCCACTTTGAATCACACGCACAAAAAAAAATCCACAGCTTAGTTACAAAGTTTATTGTTCAAAATTCTTAGGGAGATATTTGTCTTGAACTCCTTAATTATCAAACCAAAAAGGCGCTTCATGTACAAATCAAAGTTTGTGGCACTGAATATCAGAAAAAGGATATAAGTAGAATAGTGATGATTTAAATTTTATTTTTTTAATTTTCACTGTCATTTTTATATATTTTATTTTAAAAGAAAAGGCAGTTTGAAAATTATGGAACACGATTTAACAGAATCTACTGTATGATAAAGTATTGAAATACGAAATCAAGATGGGTTGTTTTAGACAGATAAGTTTAAAATCTATGACTGCGCATATGAATATAATCCTTCTTTTTTTCTTTTCTTTTTTGAAAATAACACTCTGTTAATTAATATTCCTAACTCTTTCTCTTCTGGTAAATACCAATATTGCGGCATAGAAAATAGCTCAAATCTATACCACTGAATTAGAAAAAAATTTCAAATTAAATAATAGATAATGCAAGTTTCAATTCGAAATAAAATATACTTTTCAAAAATTTTTTATAGATAACCTATACTGAAACTCATTTACCCTTATTTAAAGTTAAAATAAAACATATTTATTATATAAGTATCACTGATCATGACTGAAAATTAAAATACTAGGACAAAATAATAGGATGATTTGTTTAGAATCCTGAGTTTTTTTATGAAATACGAAGTTACTTCTGGCTACCAACTGATTCATTGGGAATATTGATTGCAATTAATTTCAATTAAATTTCTAATGCGAACTTGATACTTAAGTTTATCTCGACAAAAGTCCCTTTAACCTACTAATTGTGAGAGATATAAAGCATTAATAATTATCTGCCAAAACTCATTGTCCTATTTATTGTGTATATGAACCTTTTTAATGGAGCCGAGTTCCAGAACATCAAGAACATCACTCATCATTAAAAGCTTAATTATTCGGGTAATGTATTTTAAAATTCAAGCTGTTTTTTCTGTAATGAAATTTTATTTTCTCATTTCTCATTTAAGCTACGCAAATAATAAAATCTTTCTTTCTTACATTATAACAGTGAAAGAAAATCCTGCGATTAAATGTGTCATGAAACAATGAAAAAAATGTGTATTTCATGACGACGAGGAAATATATTGTTAAAAATTGCTCAAGAAAATATTTTTTAAATTGTCAAAATTCCTTTTAAACTTTTTTTAATTTTTAAATATTGTAAAAATCAGTTTCTTTTGCAAATATTTCAGGATATATCGCAAAAAAAAAAAAAAACGAAAATCTCGTTCAGTTTTAATGAATTGAAATTCTTATTAAATTTTTCAGAACACAAATTTCTATCCTAAACAGTATATTTGTATCAAAAATGAAAGTTTTAAGTTTAAGGTCTGGCCTATAGAACACCAGCAGGCACACGTTCTCTTTTATTAGTAGCAGAAATGGATATACAATTTTCATTATTGCTTTTATTCTTAAATATTGGTACAAAAAAAAACACGACAAAAGTTGAAAAAGAAAAACACTCATTTAAAATTTTATCATTCAATTTATCAACACTATGTGCTAACACCTTTTAATGAAGATGCGACATTTAACGAGGAGTAACGAAATTCTACTCACAAAAATTTGCTCTGATCAAAGAATATCGTCCACTTGTCACCTTAGAAACACCTGATGCAATAAATGTTCCTAATTCTGCTTAAGTGAAAGCACAACGAAACGACATGCAATGGGTGGTTTGTAAATACAGCTTTACAGGTGTTGGAAGTTTGCATATTTTAAGTGTTTGTCGATTTAATAGTTTTTAGTGCGCTTTTGAGAAATATCTCATCACTATTTTACTAGCTTAATATTGATAGCGAATGAATTATAATTTTTGACTTATAAATGGCAAAAAATATAATGAATTATTATAATTTTTGTAATATAATTATAATTAATAATTATATTAATTATATTATGACATAATTTTAAATATATTATATATTAATTATATTATTATATTTATTATATTATTATTATAATTTTGTAAAAAATTATAATTAATAATTATAATTTTATTATATTATTATAATTTTTGGCTTATAAATGGCAAAGTATATTTCATTAAAAATTTTAAATTTATTTATACATTTAGAATTATTGACTCAGCCTAAAAGCCAATCTCTCAGTCTCAAGAACTGTTTCTTCCATTTTATTTGGAAGTTTATGATTCCTACATGCCTCATTAATAGTCGTCTATCCCCTCGTCACACACCACGTTTGTAAGAAACATGAAACAAATATAGTTCAATAAAAGTGTGCATAGAACGAAATAGTAAGAGATTTTTAACAGAGACAAATATATCTATACCTAAATTTCATTTCTACTTACGCATAAATATAATTAATTAGGTTAGATAATAAAGAAAAAAAATAATTTCGTCAAGGGGTCCAGAAACTTATTAATAACTCTCTTATAAATGACGCTTCTTCTAATCAATGAAGTTTTTTGTAAAAATATTAGACTCTTAATCACTGAATTAAATGGATGAAATCTCAAAAAATTTATTCAAGTGGATCGAAGCTGCCTCTGCCACTGCAAGGTCAGAATATTAATGACATTAAAAATGAATCTGAATAAAACTAATTAAATGCAACCTTGAAGAGATAACTGATCCATTCGAAAGGAATCATTTTATTTGTAATGTCCTCCCATATTTTCAGATTTGAAGTCATCTGTAAAAGGAAGGCTCCAATAATCCAGCTTAGTTCGGATTAATCGAATCTCCGAGTTCATAATGAGTATTGGATCCAATCCAGTTGATTCGATCCAAATAAACATGTTTTTCAAATTTAACTGTGCGTTTGCTCGAGAAATACAAATAAAATCCTATATCTTTACAAAGAATATTGTATTTAAATAGAAAATTTACTAACAAAAACTATGTATCCAGTGAAAATGTTCTCCTCTCAAAATAAAACAATATTGTGTTGAGTTTCTTCATTTGATGAAGAAAAAAGTGTACATCTTTTGGGATAGTACCTCATCCCGTAGAATGATTAGGTCCAATATTTGGCATCATACATCGCCATTTGATGCCATCATACATTTGATGTCAAGACCGCGCATCAAACGATCAAAATTTAATTACTTTTAACTCGAGTTTCTAATTTATATAATTTATTGCAGGTCTTCACACTAAGAATTGGAAAACGGAGTGAAATTAAAAAATTTTCTCTTTTTTATTTCAATTAGAAAAGGGAAAGAATGAATCTTCCACTAATCTTTAATATCGTATTAATTGTAAGGGCAACAAGAATTTTTAAATTCTGTTAAAAGATGCTCCCTATTGAAACTTACTCAATAAGGGAGAAAAACCAAACTTTTGTATTTGAATCAAGAACAATGGAAAAAAGCCAAGATGAAGTGCAAGTGGTAACAATAAAAGCGATTTGTGCTTCACTTCAAAGGTGAAATATATCGTTGTAAAATGTAAAATACTGTTAAAAATTAATTAAAAATAGAAAAAAAAATATTCTGCAAAAATATTAGTATCATTGAAAAAATATATATATTTTTTAAATTTTAAAATGGTTTTAAACTGTTTTCTTTTTCTGATATTTTCGGGAGTTATCTAGGAAAAACTTCAGAATATCACTTCATTTTAGATTCATCAAAATAATAATTAAAACTTTAAAAAAATTTAACTCGGTGCACATTCCCACCTTTCGACACATTTTCTATTGCACTTTCTGTGCGAAGTTTGTTAGTTCTTGGTCAAACAGTCTGGATTATAGTGTGCCAACATGCAAACACATTTATCTTTACGATCAGTAGAGATGATAAAGGCTTTAATTTAGCTTGAAGGTCAAATGACTCAGAGGTCATTTACTAACTTTTATAGATTTTATTTACATTTCATTCTAATTTGTATAATAAATTAGTTCAAAGTTCTAAAAACTGAAAACAATATAGAAATCATTTGCCTGACGATGAGCAAATAATTGTTCAATAGTTCTAAATAAAGACAATTTCTGTGCAATTGTTTAAATTATTTTATTGGAATCAGTTTTATAAAATTAGGTTTAAATGAAGGTAAATATAATCCTCTTCTCTTTATTGTGGTATTAATTCTTAATGAACCCATAGGGGGAGTGTAAAACATATTCAAATCCCATAAGCTTTGTATTTGTGACTTAAAAGAAATTTTATTGCTTTAACACTGAGTTCCTGGCATTGGCCGTTCACTGTTTTATATTAAGTTTAAGCCATTCATTAGTTTTAGTACGAAGTTTAAGAAGTTTGTGTTTTACGCCATTTTTATCATTCCTTTCACGTTCATTAATTGATTAGACACGTTTCTCTTAAAAGTACGCATTTCAAAGAAAAAAGTTCTGCATCAAATCTTGAATTCATCACGAAAATCTTCTTCGACTGCGAATCAATGTTCTCTTAAGGTATCCGACTAGGTTCGGAGACGAATTTTTAAAAAATGACACATAAATGTTTCTTATTGTACCAAATAGCTAATACAGACTTGAAAAGACACTATTAGAAGAAAAAAAATTCCTTTAGTTTTTGAAAATAATCTGCTTATTTAATGAAAATTTAGCAACATTTTCCGTGTCAGGTAAAACAGAGTAAGTTAAAAAAAAAAATAATAGAAATATTTAATTTTTATTTCATCTATATATAGTTCAAATGACATAAAATGCAACAGACCACAAGATAAAAATTATTTAAATAAATAAAAATTTTATGAGCATTTGAAATTGCCATAAATGATCTTTTGTCAAAATTTGTCTATGTTTGAAATTAAAGTGCCTGTGAAACATGTCTAAATAGAGCTATCTTAAAATACGCCGTCTATCACATTCTCAAAGATAATGGATACATGCATAGCAAATTTCATAACATTTCATTGAATGGATTTTGATACATGTTTTCTGTAAATTAATGACAGTTAAATATTCATTCTTCAAAAAATGCGTTTAGATTAGGGATTGAAATACAGGTATTTTGAGCCATTTGTACAATTTTGTAATACCGGTATTCACAAGTTTAAATACCGTTTTTTCGGTATTAATTAGAAATTTTTAAAAGTATCTCCACTATATGTTCAGGGATCGCGAACATAGCAAAACAGTATACGCTTTTGATTTAATATCTTCCTAACAGGCGAAATTAATTAGCTAATTAATAGCTTAATTAATTGTTTACATCTAAATTAGAGAAACATGGATTATCCCTGAAAGAAGATATTGTATCCATAATGACTGATGGAGCAACAGTTATGAAAAAAGTTGGAAAGTTGATTGGCGCAAATCAGCAATTGTGCTATGCACACGGAATTCAATTAGGAGTAATATATGTATTATACCAAAAAAATAAAGAACTGAAGAATCCAAATACTGTGGATATAGAAACTTCGGATTCCAACTTTGAAGAGAGTGAGAGTGACATTGACAATGAAGATAATGACAATGTAATTGTTGAAGAAAATATTGCTAATGAGGATGAAATATTAACCCATCAAGAATTGCTTCCTATAATTTATAAAGTTCGAAAAAGTGTTAAGATATTTAAACGTTTCCCTATAAAAATGATATGTTACTAAAATATATACTAACTGAAAATAAAACAGAATATATGTTAATATTAGATTCTAAAACACGTTGGAACAGTTTACTCCTAATGATGGAACGATTTTTGAAACTAAGAAATCCAATCCAAAAAGCAATAATCGAATTAAAGCTGTAAATTAATTTTTCATATAGTGAATTCGACTTAATATCCAGAACTATATCAGTTCTATTTCCAATAAAACTGACTTTTGAGGCATTATGTCGGAAAGATTCTAATTTATTAACAGCTAATGCAATAATAAATTTCATGTTACAGTCACTGAAAGAACAGCACATATCACTATCTGAAGAATTATATATTACATTGAAAAATAGCACAGAAGAAAGGCATTCGGAAATAAAATATTTCTAATGGTATTTACATAATTATGATTTTAAAAATGAAGATGAAAAAGAAGAAAAGAAAATAACCAATTCAAAGCTGATTAAGTTTAGAGCAAATTTTCTTAAAAGTTTTTTACACACAAATCTATCCACATTCAGAAGAATTCGGTTCAGTTATCGAAGATTATGATGACACTAATGTCGATAGTGAAAAGGAATTGTCTCTTGACTAAAAATTAGAATTAGCGATAAATAAAAAAATTTCAACCAACCAAAATACAATACAGAAATCAGCTATATCCAGAACCATCCGACGAGTAATCGATTTATTTGAAGATGAGGGATTTAGAGGTAAATACTTGGAAAAAGTATATCGCGCATTGCTAACAGTACCACCAACTAGCGCAGATGCCGAAAGAACGTTTTCGACAGCTGGAATTTTTGCACAAAATTACGTTCCAGGCTTAATGACAGTACAATCGATGCATTATGTTGTTTACGATCACATTTCAAAAATGTGTAATTGTACCACAGACTGAATAGTGATATTTGCACTTTTTTGTGATTTAAATAAATAAAATGTTCCTTTATTTTTTGTGATTCCTTATATACTGTTATAATTTATAAGTTACAAATTATTTTTTGTGATATTTATACTCTCTAATAAAACTGGAAAATAAAATAAAGAAACGCCTGTGTTTTCTTTCTTTTTCTAAAATTTCTAATACCGGTATTAAGATCTAAAAAATACCGAATACCGGTATTGAAATTTTGGTGCGAAATTACAATCCCTAGTTTAGATAATTCTACTTGTAAATTAGTTCATCCAAATGCGCGGTAAACAAATGTAGTTTTCACTCTTTTTTAACGGAAATGCTAAAAATTAGCAAACTAGAGAGTTAATATAAACATATTAAATATTATTTTAGTGATTTTTTTGGTTAAAAATATCATTTGTTTCTGATTCATGTATATTTGTTTTGTAATATTGAAACTATTGTATCAATAGTTTTATCTCACATATATGTTTAAAAACAAAGTCTGTTTTAGAATCTATAAAATTTGGACTTTATTTTCAGATCCTAAATAAAATTTCAAATTTTTCGGGAAAAAACATCTTTACAACTTAGTCGGGTACCTTAAAAAATTTGAGCTCCCTGGACAAAAGTAATTTGGAGCCCCTTCAGATCCTTACCTATGAATTTGTGCGACAATAACTCAAAGAAAATCCTAACTAATCAAATAATTATAAAACGAAAAATAATATATTTTCTCAAAAAGCATTAAGATTTTGTCTTTGAAAATAATCAACATTATTTGATTAATAATATACATTATAACATATACTTAACATTAAAGTAGATAATATTATTGCGCATGAAAAAAGGTCAAAGGTAGATTCACAACAAATCATTCAACCAGTATTGTTGTATTTAAAATAACCACACAATAAATTAAATAATTAAAATAATCATAAAATATATTATAATAAATGATATTCTTTAATGTAACATTGCATATTATGATTTAAAAAATAATTCTGATCCACTACTATAAAGTCTCAGCGTGTCGGTACCTACTTTATCAATGAAAATGTAAATAACTTCTATTATGCACATAATAAGGATTTTTGCCGTTAATTATCCTAAAATAAATATTTTTAAGGTGACACTTATGTTAATGAAACGTTACACAATCAATGTCGACCTAATTTCAAGCCCTGAGCAAATTTTTACACATTTAAAATTATAATTGGATCAATTTTAGACAAAATAAAACCGGAAGAGTACATTTTCACGCGTTTCTGCCTCAACAATGGGCCTGAGCAACATTTCCGTAAGCCGGCTTTGACTCGTATCTTTTAAAATTAAGATGGAGACTCGGAGGAGAAAGAGAGAAAACCCGGGAGATACTCACCTTTCACCCTGTTGCTTTTCAACTGAGGAGGCGAAACAGTCTCTCTGTCAGGTCCCCGACATGCGCACACCAGCTACCATTAGGGAGGCGGGGAGAGGAAGGCGAAAGATGAGG
>JAPMOR010036202.1:39998-50089 GCA_026543865.1 Argiope aurantia
TTATTATTATTATTATTATTATTATTATTATTATTATTATTATTATTATTGTCAGTTTGTAAATAGAATTGAAAAAACTGATTTCTTTAGAATAAAAGAAATGGAGTCAGATAAATTTAATTGATATTTTCGTTTTCTATATCTATATCATGAAAGTATTTTAAATCTAGAAACGATTAAATGAAATGAAATTCACGCTTTATTTTAATCAAAGAAAAACAATAAAGGGGGGGGATTTGACATTTTCATCTCAAACGCGAAAAAAAGAAACGTCTATTCGTTAAACATTAAAATGTCTTACTAATCATGTAAAACTCTCAGTTATCAGTGAAAAATACAGAAACTTCACACAACAAAGATTGGCTAATGGATATGCTTAATCTTATCAAAAAGCTAGCAAAACCTAGTGACTTCAGAGGGTCACCAGGTTTCGTAGTTTAATTGCATTAACGTCTAGTTTTAAAGCAACACCAGGGCTATTTGGGGACAGTCCTCGTAATTTTTATCCGCGGTCAGATGACGAGGACAGCACCTGAACTGACATCCCTCTCCCCACACTTCTGCATCACCCCAGCGGGAGGACGTTTCGGCCCGGCGGATTTAACGCACATCAGACCTGCTTGCATGAAAGTTCTTCGTGGAATCAGGTCATCAACCTGAAACCCTCCGGTTCCGAAGCTGAGACCTTACCGCTAGGCCACCGCGACCCGACTGTTTCTTAAATGTTACGAAAATTTACAAGGCAATATAGCTGTGAACTAATGTAATAAAATATAATTAATTCTTTGACAACTGAAAATTCCGAAAGATTAGCAAGATTTTGTTGGATAATAAAGATTTTTTTTCATTTATCTTATTAAAAGAATTAGAACCTGAAGCAAGCGTACGAACAGGCGTTTGGGGTTAAAACAGCTGGAATAAAGAAAAGAATTCATAAACTGTAAAAAACTTTGAGGAGTCATTCAATAATTAAAAAATTATTCCTAAGTACCTTATAAATTAAGTCTTCAGGGAGATTTTATTACATATTTCACTGCTTCTAATTGAAAATATACATATATATATATATATATATATATATATATATATATGAATGAGAATATAATACAAATAATGAAACAGAAATAATAAAATATAAACATTCAAAAAGGATCTGTACATTATTCGTTTATCAAGAACTATTCCTTTTTAATTACATAGTAACTTAATTTTTTCAAATAGTAACACCACATTTCTATCAGAAATTCAATGTTTCTAAAATAAATTGTTTTGAATAATTTAAAAAAAAAGTTGACAAATTCTAAGAATTGAAATTTGGTCTTCTAAAGCACATGATGGCTTTTTTTTTTTTGTTATATCTGTAGATATTTTCAGTCAAACGATTAGAATAGTCCTTGCTTTCAATCTAAATTATTCCATAATACAGATGAAAATGCTTTTTTTCTAAAATTTCCAAATTTGGAATAATATTTTATAATTTCAATTCGTTATTAAATTCATATTTTAAAAATTATGCATAAAAATTTTGATGCCAGTAAATAAGGCAACATTTGAAACACTGCTATGAAAAATTTAACTGATTTCTCTTGAGTAATTTTAGAGGTGTACAATGAAACTTAAAAATTTCAGAACACATTCAGTTTTACTTTTTATCTCTTACATAAAATAAACTATCAGTTTTATTCACTTTTTTATCTCAACTTATGTAGTTAGATTGCTGGAAAATAATATTAAAATGATGCATAAAATGACTATCTTCGAATGTCATTTTAGATTAAAATTTAAGTATTAATATAAAATTATTTTTTTGAAGTTTAATATTGATAAGAAGTGAACAACTGACTCAGCAAGAACATTAGATTTAAATAGCATTCCAGCGAAATCATTATCATCCAAGATAAATAAGAAAAAATAAATAAATAAAATTAAAAAAATTGAATCTTTTAAAGTTGGTTGTTTCATTTGGCGATTTCATTCGTTCGATTTCATTTCTTTGGCGATTTCATTCGTTTATCAAATAAAATAAAGAAGCAAAATTTGTTTCTTTCTAATAGTTGACTCAAAAAAGTAGAATTAATATTGTTTTCTTAAAAATGTAAATCGATAGTATTAAGTAGTTTTATGAATGGATTAATCACTAATTTTAAATTTTGATATACCTTCATCAAATATTTAACTATATATATATATATATTTCTATTTACAATGAGTGAAAAATCCATTTCAAAATTTTTTTCGTCTGATTATAATTTTCGCTTGATGAGCATTTCTTTTAGGGCGAATTTTTTTAATTATTTAAAAAAAAACGATTAATAAGAGTTTATCAATTGCTCAGGAAAATAATACCCCAGCAACAACAGTCTATCATCCAATGCAAAATTTAAACATCAGGCTAATTGAGATAAGAAATGATTAAATTTTAAATAAATCAATCCTTTTTACATTAGAACCTGAACATAAAGTAAGAATAATAATTGGAATGATTCAATAACGAAGATTTTTGTGTAATGCCGATTATATTTCATAATTTTGATAAGATATTAAAAATAAATTATAAACCGATGACAGATTGAAAAATAGATATCCATTAAAAGTGGATTTTACAAGATTTCGATAAAATTTTTGATAAAAATTAATCGAAATTTTAACATTTTTCCTCAATAAATTCAGAACATATCATACAAAAATTATTTTTTCATTTCTTCAAATTTCACCGACACTAACTTTTGAATTTGTCGTGTAATTTTTTTTTCTTCTTGATTTTAACTTTTTTTCAAATATACTTTTATGCATAGTTTGCAATAATGTTTTTCTTTGTTGCGATGAAATTCAAACTATTTTCTAGCTTCTACAAATATTTAATCGAAGTACCTTTTTATTACTTTCTTTATAAAGAAATAAGCAGAAAATGTTATTTTCTTTACTCTTATCATTTTTGCATGTTTCATAAATCTTTTTCATTTTTATGAAATATTAATGTGAGAACCGATTAACCGATGTGAGAATTGCTGAGAAATAATGTGATATTCCTTTAATAGGTGCTGCAAAAGAAAAGATTTTTCAAAAAATAAAAGATTTTTAAATTAATTTAAGATTAGTCAAAATTTCAGGATTTATTTTCAATAATTTCAGAACATAAAAAAAAATTACATCACTCTAATACACAAACATTAATTTTTCTTGGATGTTCATTCTCTTTCCGCTTAATTTTTTTCTTCGCTTTAATTTTTTTTTTTTTTTCAAATTAGTTCTAAACACGATTTTATAACAATTTTTTCCTTTTTCTAACAGTGTGGTAAAAAAATGACAGGGTTGTGATTAATCAGTTTGAGTAATAGCAGAATTATATCATTAATTAATATGAAAGGCGCGTGTGTGTGAATGTTTTCTGTGCGTGTTTGTGTGCGTTAATTTCAGAATAAGAATACGTTATTTCCTGCTGAATCTCAGTATGTTTTACAGGAACAAGAAATAAAAAAGTTTCGTTTTCTCAAAAAGAAATAGAAATTTTGAAATTATCAAATAATTCAATGAAAAGACAGGAAAAAAAATATCGGACCGTCCATTCATCAGAAAGTTTTAATAGAAAGTTTTAATATTTTCTCAGCATCAAATGAAATGCTTATTTATAGGGAAGATAAGTGGAAAGTGGATGGAAAAAAGCTGATAAATGTTTGAGCCATTACATTACAAGCTGTTTCTATAAAATATTACAATTTTTTAAGATATACTCTCGGATTTCCTCTATCAAGTATACGATGCGTTAGCATTAATTACTTTAATTACGGTGGGTAATTTCTTGTATTACTTATATCAAAATATTTCATACTTTAATAGCCCAATTTTTAAACTACTGAATAAAGGAAATATATTTTTGTCTTTTAATATATATTTGTTTGATTGACTTAAAATTAATAAAAGCTATTATCAAAATTTTAATTAATACTTTAATATTAGTGACCCAGGAACTTGTTGTACTTGAAACAATTTTCGTTATTGCAGCGAATCTGTGTTTGATAAACTGTGATCTGTAACAGCAGAATTCTGTACAATCAGAAGAAAGACCTCACTGTGGGCCCTCAATCGAATATTGAAGTAATAAAACTAATATAAATCTATTCGTGTACACAAATCTTCATTCGGCCTTCTAGAGTTAAACAAGTCATTCAGAACAAACCTATTTCATAGAAGATAGCTAAATAAAGAGAAAGAATGGATTGCTTTAAATTGTCAGCCTTTTAAAATGCGACAAAAGTTTTGTTCTGATCAAGGACGTATAAATTTAGCATAGACAAAACTTATCCCGTTTAAAATATAATCACTTTTACAATCATTTATGCATAGTTGAAATACTGATTATCATATTACTCGAATACTTTAAAATTATATTAAAATGTATGAAAATGTAATAATTTATATGTGATATATACATGCATAATTCAATTACTGTTTGTTTTATGAAAGAAAATATGTAAAAATTAAGCCATTTGAGCTCATGTTTATTTATAATTGTAAATTAGTTTTAAGAAGACTCTCAAAAATAATTAATTTCGTTTTTAAAGTAAGATGAAATAATTAAAATACTATTCCTTAATAATAGCTCTCTGATTAATTAAAATAAGATTTTTACTTTTAAAGTTCAGAGCCTATTGCCTTAATTATTTCATCATTTCTTGCATAGATGTCATATCATAAAGTTAGATCACTGAGTTTTATTTGAATTTTCTATTAAATATTCCAATTTTTTATTATTTCATAATATATCGCTCGTTAATAATGTCGTTTTTAAAAAAAAAAAATCTGTCTTAGAGAAAGCTTCTCTGCTGTTAAAGGAGCTTTCAAACTTTTCATTTATCCCTTTAGGGTATCATTAAGAAGAAGCGGGCTCCCATTCTGACGTCACCAATGCTCTAAGTGAGTTCAACAACTTTCACGGAACCTTCGGTAGGAAAGTGCACTGGTCTTCACTGAAGTTCCCGAAGTTTAGATTCATCTTGTATATAAAATGTTCACCGTGTTTAAAAGAAACCTATTAAAGCTTTTCTGTTGTTAAAGGAACTTTCAAACTTTTCATTTATTCCTTTAGGGTATCATTAAGAAGAAGTGTGCTCCCATTCTGACGTCATCAATGCTATTTGTGAACCTACTTCAACAACTTTCACAGAACCTTGGGTAAGAAAGTACTGTCCTGAGAACAATATCTCCTTTAGTTCCAGAAATGATAGAAACGAGGATTTTAAATTATTTTCTCCAGCAGAAATTATTTTAGTAAATCAGAAATTTGAAGATAGCGAAAAAAAAAAGGATAATTACAGATAAACAAAAATACTAATAATACCAAATTTTTTTCATAAATAAATGAAGGATTCTTATGCATGTTTATTTTAATTTTCGTACTATTAAAACTGTCACAGTATTAAAATTTCATAATTTTTATCATTTATTTTTATAAACGATTTTAGAATACAGGAAAAATAATCGAATAAATTTATTTTAAAGTTTTATTTTTAATAAAATTATTTAATTATTTCTTTGTTAACGTCTACATACATTAAGTAAAAAATAATCTTATAATTTTAATTGGGCAACGATAAAATAATTCAAAATTAATTTAAAACGTCAAAGCACAATATAGGGTAATTTGCATTCTCAGCAATGTAGATCAGATCCGCCACTGGTCTCGTGATACGCATTACACCAGTCTTATCTTATCACATCACTGTAATATCAAAGGCAACGTGTAATCAGATTTCACATATGCTCCGTTAGTTTTATCACGCACTTAGACTCTCTTATCTTAAAAAAAAACAAATAAACATCAGTGAATAAAGACTTAATTCTACCTTTCTAAACTGTCAAATAATCTATATTACTTAGCACGTTAAACACCATACCGATATTGCCTTTTTTTCTGTTTGACCACTGGGTTTACACCGAAGTTCTCGAAGTTTAGATTCATCTTGTGCATAAAATGTTTACCGTGTTTAAAAGAAACCCTTTAAAATATTTTGACAAGGTAAATTTAGATGCATTTATTACTTTATTAATAGAATGTAATTTTTCTGTTTTATATTGCATTTTATACTGTCAGTCACCGACAAACTGTCATGATATGAAAGGAAAATTTAATGTCAGTCACCACTGACTGACACTGACCAAACGGCCAATTCAGCGTCAGTCACCGATAACTGACGTTTCGTTTAACGAGTTAATTTATATTTTTCATTCAACCACAAAATTTCTTTTCCGGATTTATTAGATTTGCTTTCGTCGAACAAAATATAAAAATGCTTTATTTATAAAAGAATGATTAGAAAATGGAGAAATTGTAAAGATAATCAGCATCCATCTTTTTCGTGAGTCCTCTTTTTGCCTGATTTAGCTCTCATACCATTTACCATTATCTTGTACGATCAACACCATTTAAGCTGCTAGGAACTTTATTTACTTAATAATAGAACGATAGCGCATCCTTACCATACTCAAGAGCCACCTCTTGTACTGAGTTGACCTTGAAAAGGAATGTCGTTCCGGATGAATTAGAACAATCAGACAGTTTTACACTTGCATACATCCTTTAAGACCAGCTCCTTGGTCAGATCTTACGTCAACCAAGCAATATTCCAAGCCTTTTAACCCTTTATTCATCGAATTATTTCACCATCAATTTTCCTTTCTTTTTTTTTTCCTATCATTTTGTTAAGTTTCGGTACAGAATAAACGCTGGAAAGAGGAAGAAAACTTTCTCTCTTGGTTGAAATAATTTAATTAATAGTTAAAAAATTTTAATTTTGTTTTTAATTGATGTTTATTGTTTTATGTTTGAGCTAAACTCTTCGTGTTCTTTTGAATACCATCAAAAAAATGATCATACTGCGAAAGTATTAGCCTGATTATAGCAATATTTCTATGTACCTTCGGTAAACAAAGGGTTAAACATTTTGTATTCAGTTATTATGGAAACGCCTATTGTAAAGGGACACGGTTATGAAAAAGATGGGTCAATTACAAAGCTCCTGCCAAAGCATATTTCTGCATCTAATTTAGAATGCTCCTTTTTGTTACATTGATTAATCCCAGTTAAAAATTTGAAAAAAATGAATTATGAATTATTTTCGTGATTAAGATAAACTAATGAAATATTTCAATAGATGCATGCTGGCAAAAAGTGGTTCTAAAATTGTGAAAATATAAGAAAATGGTTATTATTATACACTGGCTTTTAGTTTTCGTCACAACACAGGTCGCGCATTGTAATTTTTGATAATTTGTATAAACAGAAATAATTTTGTGAAGTTGAAGATCTAGATTAATATCTCCCGTGTTGAAACATTCAATTATCTCATAGAAGAGAGCAGCAATACTAAAAATGGACGTGGTTTAAAATTTTTGTTTTTATTTTTTTTATTTTCATTATTATTTAAAAAATAAAAGCAACGAAATTTTAGAAATTTTATTAAAAGCATTTTTTTAATTAAATCGATGAAATTCTTATTAAATAATCTTCTGATATATTATGTAAATCATAAAATATTTTTTGTAGAACATACAGAAAATGAATAATTTTTCTTTCTGAAGTATTTTTTAAGAATGCTTTTAATTCTGCAAGTATGCTAGATTATTTGATTTTTAATCATTTTCGGTTTCAATCACTTCGTAAAATTTTATCAAAGATGATAGAAAATTAAGGAGATTCATAACACGAAGAATAGAATAATATATTGCTTTTAAAATCGTACAAGTAAAATCGTACAAATTTGAAGAGGAAAGAGACCAATAATAGTAAGTTACGTGCAAAAGATTTAATTGAAATTTTACGTAATTGACAATTTTAGCGAATAAACTGGCCTCAAAGGCTATTAACAAATCAGTATTAGGCATCTGCAAATTACTATAATTATATTAGGGAAAAAATGATAAAAGGAAAAACTGTACCAAAAAATAATTTGAAATAAAATGTATCAGTGAAAATTTAATTTGAGATGAGCAAAAATGCTAAAGAATTAAAAATATATATATTATTCCTGACATTGAATATTTCTTGTGCTTTCCTAGGGATATTACTGGTATAACACTAAAACATTTTTTTCCACTACAGGTTATGTTTATATTTTTAAGTGGAAGCATATAAATAAGTTGGGAGGAGAATAATCCCCATTTTTTACGCTGTTTTCAAACTTTTGACTTTCAATAAATCATTTCTTAAAACAATTGTAATATCATAAATATTTCTCACTATTTCATAGGTAAAAGAAAATGGCATTTTGAAGAAACCCTTCCTGTCATTTAATCAAGAAATATGAAGGAGAAATCTTTTCCACCCCTTCTCGAAGGACACGGTCCAAGAAATATCACACTGAAGAAATAGATTGGCGAAAGTTCTGTCGTAACTGCGGAATTGAGATTTTTCCCTCCCGTGGAGACGGAAGCAGTTCTTCCCGCTAATGGTGCCAATTTCCGTTTCCTAGCCACCCTCTTGGAACATCTCTTGGGCCAGCGCATTCCTTTTGCCTCCCGTGTTCGAGGGAGGCACGCGTCGCTTAGGAAGTCCCTACGTCGAAATATAGTGATGGAAGCAATTAAATCAAATGGGTGGGTGTTGCCATATTATCACCATTTCGTCCAGAAAAGTTTGTCCCATTACGCGGCGTTAATGAAATGAATTCGAAGAAATGTAATTTAAAAGAGTCGAATTTAATTGATTTGCAGTTTTACAGAATTGTTGTTCTTTAAATTTATTTTGAGGAAGGATACATTTAAATATAGTTATTATGCATCCAAAATATCTGGTTTACAGCATGTTTTTTTTTAATTCAATTCACATCTTGAATTTTTTAAATATTTCCAAAATAAAACCAGTGGAAGTGGTATTCCCAAAACTTTCTCGCTCATTCTCTCATAAAGGTATCGTCCCTGAGAACGCCCTACATGGCATTGGTGTACAATAGTTACGAAATATTAACTCTTGGGGTGAATTTAGCATTTTGATTAAATCTATCGTGACATCCTTGGCGAGTTTTTTGGCAATTAATACCTGGCATGCGGTTAATAGCATCGAAACACCAAATTTATGTTTTAGATACGTTTTTCTCAACAATTAAAACAAAAATTAAAATCCGATTAAAACAAAATTTCTGGAGTCCATCCATAGAAATTGGACCTTAATGGATTTCTGGAGTGATGAATCAAAGTTCATTCTCTGTCAATCAGAATGCATTGTCTGGGTTTGGCGTATGCATGAAGAACGCCTTTTGCCAGAATGCCTACAGTAAAATTTGGTAGAGGTGGAATTATGATCTGGGGATGTTTCTCGTGGTATGGACTAGAAAACATGATCCCAATTCATGGTAAGCTGAGCGCCGACTCCTAATCCGTTATTCTAGCTTCTAGCTATATTCTATGCTTCTTATGCTGTAGAAATTTTACTGGTTTGATCATTGTTCTTTCCAGGATGACAACGTCACTTGCCAAATTGCGAGGTCCACCATGGACCTCGGATGAGGACAACGGGATGAACCCGCTGGATTAGCCTGCTCAGAGACCAGACTTGAATTGTACAGAAAACCTCTGTGACAAGTTATATCGCCGATTTATCGGGTGCAGCAGTCTTCCAAAATCGGTGAAAGATCTTGCTTATGTCTTCTCCAAGCCGAGTGAAAGAAAATATCACTGTCCATCGTCCAAACACTTGTGGAAAGCATGCTCCGGAGGGTTAAGGCTGTATTTGCCTCAGGTAGAGGCTCTTTTAACTATTGAATATGAATGCATTATGTTTATCTCTTTTATCACAGGTGTCCAATTATTTATTAGTAGATAGTATATATGCTTTGTTTAGTGTGTATACGCATCTTTCTAATGGTGTTCGGTCCCATGACGCTGTTCAAAAAATAAACATCCGACTCATCTATTTTCTAAATTTTGCGATAATGTAACTTCATTTTTTTATACGCCTCGTAACATACACAGATATTAAACAGAATCCATTTTCTTCAATTTTAATCAATGGAAGAAAATTACGAGATCAGATAGTTGGTGAAACAATAAAAACTGTTTGAATTTTAGGGCAACAATGATACCTATTGTTAGAAATA
>JAPMOR010036204.1:0-11687 GCA_026543865.1 Argiope aurantia
AAGATGAAGACTAAAAGCAGAAGAAAAAAGGGAGGGAGGTCAAAAAGCAACTGTACCACGTGACTGGAGGCGAAGAGAGACGTTCGAGAGATGCTCTTTAATTAGAACTCCCATCTTCCGAAGCTGAGACGCCTGGATAATAAGCGAGTAGGTGAGTACAGTTACCAAAACAGCTCATTTCATTATTTTTCGCCATTTCCCTTCAATTTATTATTAATCTAATGTTAAAATATCCTCTTTGATTCTTATGTATTTAAGTTGATTTGAAGCCAAAGCTACATGTGGTTGTTTTAATTTCTGAATTATTTTTGGTAGTGAAATATGTTCGAGTCAGTTTTATGATGGCCTATACATCGTAGAGTGTTGTAGAATTTATGTTATTTATAGCAATGCCTTTATCAATTAAAGTAAAATTTCTTAACCATGGTACGTTTTCGTATGGAAATATACAGAGATGTAATAATTCAATCCCTAAAGAAAAAAATCATTTTTAAAACTATGAAAATTTCATCATTTTTACATTTTAAATTGAAATGGATGATCAAAATGAATCGGAATACCCGCCCTTTGTAGCATTTTGTTTTAATATTTGTTATTTAGATGCATATTAGGAATATTGTTTTAATAAATAAGCTGGAGCGGATTTTTCCGTATTAATTCCTTATAGTGATTTTTACGAGTTCTTTCTACAAAGAACATAGATTGCTCTCAATGAGGCAAAAGATCAAAAGAGAGAGAGAACCAATGTTATTTAAGAATAACAAACATATTTTGAACTTATATATATATATTCAAGAGGATGTTATCGAAATATTGATCTGCAATTATTTGTTTTAGATGCGTGATTTTCACATGATAGTGTAGCGTCATGTTAGACAGTTAAAGTTATAGAAATAAGATTCTCGGAAGCGAGAAAAGTCTGAAACCCACCCATTTCAGAAATTAAATTTAAAGTGAAGTTTGAATTGAAATAGTTAAATTTACGGATAAATGAAAGAATTAAATTATGAAAAAATGGTTCATTTACTTAAGAATTTTGTTTGGCGAATCATAGTGTCCCCTTTGTTAGCCTTTTTCTTGCCAGTAAGAGATCAACTGTTAGATACTTTACTTTACAAAAATGACCAGAATGAGTGCAAAAAAGATAATTTATGGAATATAAGTATATTTTCAAGCAAGAAATAAAATTTCTAATGCTATTTCTATTTAACATGTTAATGTACCTGGATTTTTAATCATTAAAAATAAATGAAGCTAACTTGGTTCTAACGAAACGGTCTCATTTTTCACCAACTGCAAATCTTCATATTTGCGTGGAGACCCAGCATTTACTGCAATATATTTATATTTCATTGTGATATAAAAGTTTCATTTATAGATGTAATCGAATGATTCGTAGAATGCTTTTAGATAGGTGCATATGTTTTGATTCGTTTTCGTAATGTAAAAAATGTAGTATCTGTAGAAGTTTAAAAATATTGTTTGATAACCCTTGAATGAGACTGATGAAATTGAGCAGGTGGTATATTTTTGCATATGGTTCTTTCGGCGTGTGAATAGGTATCTAATTTTGTGCCAGATCTTTCAACGAACATACATATCTGTTTATTCTTGCTTGTGTGAAGGTATTCGCTGAAAAACTTAGTTAAGTCAGAAGAGTGAAGTTTTACTTATGATCCTTTAAAACAAAACTGTAAATATGTATCTCATATTATGCTAACCATTTAAAAGATAAACGGTTTACCCCTGCATTTCTAAACGCAATAATTCAAAATCCAACTGCCTTCAGATAGATACATTTAGTGCGCAGCCGTGATGCAGAAACTGTGCATTTTGGACTCATTTTGAACTGATTCGACCAAGAGAATCAAAATCGCGAGGTAGATTTTTTTGTGTGCCAATTTTAGTATTTTCTGTATGTATTTAGGAGCTCGAAAATTAAAACACGATGCTTACTGGTGGCTCGTATTTATTGATAATTGAATTTTGAATATGAAGGAAAAGGAAATGGCACTCGGCGTACTATTAAAAACAGGTTTAAAAAGCTTTCTGATAAGACAGATTTAACTAAGAAGTTGATAATATCCACTCACTGAAGTTTCAGTGAGTTTCATCCACTCACTGACAGAGATAATTGTGGAATCCTTTTTAATCAAGATATTATTTATAAAAAACAATCTTGTCATTTATATCACACTTTTATCTCTAATGTAAATATTTTTTAAAGAATTAACGCCAGTAACTCAGTGGTGAAGACGTTAAAGAAAATCATCGAACAGAATCTTATTCATTATGTAATGAATAATCAGCCGTTCAGAATTATTTTGTATAGACTGCATTTTTGATTATATATCCAGATTTGATCCCTCCCAAAATTTGGCCTGGTTTCGAATAGTTAGTTAGTTTGTTTCTTTTGTCTGTTTATATATACATAAATAGTTCCATTGCAAATTTAAAAGAATCAGAATCTTCTTCTCTTGACCTATTCATTTAGATCACAGTATAAGCCATTGGGTGCCCCCTATGAATACAATGAAGAGATTTGAATATTCTTTTTAGAATAGAATCTCTTCTCGTTACAATCTTCTACATACATGCCCTGTATTAATTTTTTTGAGTCTAGCTTTTTGCGTTTTGAACGTTCGTGATCGTATACGCACGAATTGATGGATTAATAAATAATAAGCGATGATGCATATAGTACAAAATTTGATCAAAAGTCAAAATTCAATAATAATAATAATAATAATCTTATAAGAAAACCATATATTTAGTCTGTTTCATTTTCTTCATTCTTTAATTGATAAACAGATACGCTTTTGTCAAAATTGGGACAGAAAACGACCATGTATCATTTTTTCCCTTTTAGCTCACTGTGGTTTTGAATTACTGTATTCTCAGACAGACAAACGAGTCGACATAATACTAAAAAGGGCCTTTTTGGAATGATGCTGTCTGAAATATCAAAGTCGATAGTTTCCGGCTATTACAGACTTTTAGTAATAAGTATGTCAGATAACAAAAAGGGGAATTATATTCTATTTTAAAAGAAGAAAAGAAAATTATATTTAAAAAGGTGGGGAAATTGGAAACTAAAGAATTATTTTGCTCAACTTCAAATATAAATAGAAGAGTCTCTCAGTTTAAGTGAATAATGATTTCCTTGAGAATTGCAGTATGCGGCTGATGTGTAATAAACGGCAAATGGATCAGACGCTCCGAATACTCCGAGTCTTGGTGTTGGACTCTTTGGCTTGGTTTAAAGTTTTAAAAAATCTATTGTGGACGAGAGCTGAGAAATACGACAAATCAAAATGCCATTTAAATTTCTGTTGTGTTTCAAATTTCAACTTCCATGCATCCAAGAGGCATATTTGGTTATTTTCATTATATTACAATGCATAAAATGTGCCATGTTGTTTTAGCAGGAGTGGATACAAAGGGAAGGAAGGAGGGAACCACAGAAAGGGGGGAGGTTCTTCCCAAAGTACAAGACTATATTTTGTTGTTTGAAAGGAGTGATAATTTGATTTTTTAAAAATTTGATGTGTGTGTGTGCGTTTAAGCCCATCCCTTTGTGACACTGCATCCCATCTTCTTCAAAAACAGCGCGAGTAATGTCCCCCAAACATTTTTAGCATACTCTGTAATAGAAGTGAATTGGTGCTTTACACGCTTTTTCTCCCAACTGATTTAAACCAAGAAAACCACTTCCAGTTACAAAATCAATACCAGATTTAATATATATCGTTTCGTTTTTCAGTTATTGCGTTTACATGCCTTTGAAAGTATAGACCGAGTGGGATTCAACTCCTGATCGAATCCCACGTTTAATCTCTGATGGATCTGGCTTAATATTTGGCAAGTGTATAGTTGTTATTTCTGTGCACTGAATTTTATGCATCCAACTTTCTTCGTTTTGTAATGATCGTGCTAAATTGTTTTACAACAACCAGACAGGCAAACTTCTGAACAGATTTTGTTCAAAATTCGAGGGAAATCTACAAATTTAGTGTCGTGACCATATACCAGATTCCATTCGTCTAACTCAAAGTTGCTTGAATTATCTCTGTCGTGACATATATTTTCCAAAAATGTGTTTTTCGATGTCTAAAATATAGATATTTGACAGAATCCCAGATTCAAACATTTTGATTACAATATTTTCTGTGTCGTATACGGAAAACCAAAAATAAAAAAGCTTCGCCAACAAATTGAATTCGTCATTGGGCATTCCTGTGTAAAATCATTGATAGGAACACTAGGAATGATACGTTTTGTACGGCCGAGTTAATATGTAGTCTCTATAAAAGAGTAATGTATGTTATTCCTATAAAAGAAATTGCAGTATACTCTATATATTATGTATATATATGTGTGTTGTGTAAAATTTTATATAGTCAAAGCTTGGAGTAAATTTAATATCGACGATTGGCAATCATGGAAGTCTTTAAAAATCAACTTGCATTAATATTTCATTTTATTTTTTATAAATTTAATTATTTAAAGAATGAGAACATCAGCTTTAATTCCACATTTAAAATAAACTAATGCCGCTTGCGCTACTACTACATGCGGTCCGCAGTCCCGAATGCTTTATTTCTGATCGATTTGGGGCTTTATATTAATCCTACCGCTTGAAACGCAAATATTTTTTTATTCAACACACTGTGCAAGGCGAAAGGAGGAACCGCTGGTGTTCTAGCATTACGATGCGAACGATTCACGTTATAAATAATGATTTCCATATGAAGATGTGTAACAATGGGTATGTTTGGTTTGGTAAGAGTAATGATGAAAAAACATATTATATCGACCAAAATAATGAAAATTGCAATATTATTTTAATTAACCAATTATTTTTTAAAAAAAGATTAGTTAATATAGTACGAATTTATTTTATCTGATATCCTAAAATATAACAATAATTGGATAAAAAGCATTGATTGTATCGACTGCATAAACATTATCATTCGATTGCAGTTTTGTTATGGCTTGAAAGAACTGATTATTTTATTTAGACCCTCTGTTGTGCCATACATAATAAAATCAATTAAAAACTGTGTAGAATCTGATGAATATTTATTATATTTAAATTATTTAGTTCTTTTGAAATTTGAATGTTTCCTAGTCCCAAAATTTGTTTTTAATATAATGAAGTTATAATATCTTGAATACTAATTTATTGCCATGAATTCCATTCATAATAAAATTACTAAAAATATAAAAAAAATGTTTGTAATTTTTAATTATGTTTGGAATTTATGGAAACATTCGAATTAAGACGTTCTTATAACTTTATTACATTAAAAACATTCAATTTTTTTGTCACGGCGTTGGTTTTATTGATAAAATATTTCCGAAGTGCGTTCTCAGTGACAGTAAATGCGTTCATTTTTGGCCTTTTGTTCATGTGAGAACTT
Source organism: Argiope aurantia (assembly GCA_026543865.1). Lineage (NCBI taxonomy): Eukaryota > Metazoa > Arthropoda > Arachnida > Araneae > Araneidae > Argiope > Argiope aurantia. The sequence goes on from JAPMOR010036204.1 coordinate 5,424, forward strand.
TGCTATTATACAAAAAATAAATTAATAAAATAAATATATAAATCAAGCAAAAAAAGCAGCAAACATTTTTTGAATTGTTTCACATTTTAAAACACTTTTAGCGTTATTCTAATGTTTATTTTGAGGCTTTATTTTAATTGTTGCATTTAACCCTTTTGGGACGGAAGACCTCTATCCTAGATGCAAGAATGGGACGGAGTGTACACGAAAGGAATCATATAGAACCGGGGTTCGGCGTTGTTAAACCTAACTTTGAAAAAAAATCACAAAAAATAAAATTTAAGTTCAAATGCCGTCATTTTTCCTACCTTTTTAGAATAGTAGTACATTCATAATATGAGCACATTCTCCCTCTGACATTTTTTTTTTGCTATAATAAAACGAAATTACGGCTTTCCGTAATAGAAAGAGAAATGTTCGAAATATATCCAAAAGCTACGCAAAGTATAATAAATAGAACTGACGGTAAAAAAAGCCTGAAAAGACTCCAGTTACACAGTAATAGTAAAAAAAAAAAAAAAAAAAAAAACGCGATTGATTCTATCAAGTGGAAAGTTACACAACCAGGCTTTGTTTATTTATATCCCTCTTAACCCTCCCCCCCCCACCTCCTCAACAGCTGATGAGTAAAATACCAAAGTGATGTTGAATATGAGCAAACGGAAGGTCAGGATACCAAAACTATTATTTCAAAAGTAATGTACACAGTGAGCCATCTAGTGGCGATTAAAAATTATTCCAGTTTAAAATGCACATATGCATCACCATCCCATGAGTTCTACCGCCCGACTGTGGGAGACATCCACTGGTGATGCAGCCCCGTCCACCCGTCGCGAAGGGTTAATATGTTTGTTTATTAAAATTACTTATTTTATAACAATTTCTATTTTTAAATTATTTGCTTTTAAAAAGTGTCAATTATTTTTTTACAGTATTTAATGTTTATCAATTAATTATGTATTATTTATTTAAATTGTTAAACATTAAAAAACATCGTCTTCTATTGCTCACTCATTTTTGGATACAATTTTTCTAAATTCGTAATTTGTTGCTGTTCTTTCGATTTCGAAGTTCCAATGCTTGGGATGTTTCGACAAATCTTTTACAAATATTAAGTGCGTATCAAAAATATATAAACAAGTCATTTTTTAGAATAGAACGTATAATCAGGAGCGAAAGCAGGGTGCTATTTGTCGGTGAATTGATTAAATAAAAGGATGCAACAGATAAAATGTACTGCCCAGATTTCAGCATTACAAATTATGACAAAAGCAGAAATGGCACAGAAAGGAGATGCCGAGTAACCAGTTGCAAAAATAATATTCAGCATGGGAGGTATATTGGAATTTTAATAGCAAATATCAATAACCAACTTTTTATCTTCTCTTCTACGAAATATAGGGAAAATATTGTTATCGTTAAAAAAAATTCGAACTCGGGATTTTAACGAATCTTCACATTTGAGACATCCATGAAGTCGGAAAAACACATTTTTTGGCATGTTGTCAGCCTGTTTATTTCTATGTATGTGGCAAAGATATCTCAGCATCTATACGGGTGCAATTTAGTATACTATTTTAACACTGTCCTGGTGTTCGATTATAACATGATAACTACAAAAGGTAGAGAGCAAGATGTATAAAATTCAATTTTCGCGTCTAATACCTATAGTGTAGACACTTATCAAATTTTGTTCCAAATCCAAAAAGGGGATGCAAGCGCGATAATACAGAAACACAATTCCCTAATATATCACATTTGGTATGTGATTTTTGTGACTGCAATTATAGTTATGTGTCAGTTTTCCCCCGTCCATTGGGAAAAACATGTCTAAAACAAAAATTCTATTTGGGATACTGTTCCCCGCATACCAAGTATTAACCACCATAAAACTGATCAAGGATCACGTGATAGATTCAGTAGAAAGGCTAAATTCACATCCAAGATTAATATTTCGCAACTGTTGTACGCTAATGCCTTGCAAGACATTTTCTACCTTACCTAAAGTTTACATTTTTTTTTTCTGAAAGGGGTGTGTGATGCTACCTTTATTAGATAATGTACGAATGTGGGTGTCCTTCTCAATACTCGATGAATGGGTGTTTGGAAGAACCTGTTATCCGAAACAGCGAGTAGTTACTGACTGGGCAACTAGGCTGAGGTGGGTCTCTGGGTAGGTTGATTAAAAAGATGTTTATTAGCCTTTGTTTCCTATAAATAAATTCGTAAAATATAAAAATTCAATAAATTAAGAAATATTAGAATAATATTAAAACTTTTGCATACGATGAGTCAAGTTCCTATCTGTAACATTAAATTTCCTTAATTTTTATAATCTAGCTTGAGGTGACAAGTTAATAAATAAAACTACATTATTATTATTATTTTGCTAAATTGCTGAAATAAGAGAATAACCTAAAATAAACCATTCACATGCTGATTAAATTAAAAATGGGCCTAAATATGAAATTATATTCAGCACTTCATAAAAACTGGAGCCCAGTTTATAAAATAAAATGGAGCTCCATCAGGTGCAAAGTGTCGCCACTGATCCGGTAGCTTTTGTCATTTCGGCGCCCGTGTTAGATTTACCGTTTCTTTTTACTTAAAGACAGAGCTCCGACTAGTGACCCGTAGAGGGGTAGAGAAAAATTCCTTAATTTTTCTCTAAAGGTAAAGAAAAAATATTATGAGCCCGACTGTCAAAAAATAATTTTTTTTAAGAATGAAAAGTTTATGAATTATAAAATATTAGAATAATAAAATGACCAAATAGAATTATTCAGGTTCTTAAGTGTTCAATTTCGAATACTTAATATTTATAAACCCTGAAAGTCGTGAATATTTAATAACATTGCTCAATCGTGAGGTATAATAAATGAATAATAGCATGTTCATTTTCAGAAAATTTTTAAAGATCACCCGTAGATCATTTTACTGTATTTCGTTTTGGTTGTTTATCACAGTGTCTAGCATCCACAAATATGAGATGAAACGGAAACCTTCAAACTTTTTATGTGTAAGAGATATGAATTTTTTTTAAAAGTCTGATAAACATCCGTTTGGTTGAGTTCGTCAAGGGCAGTCGCGGAGCCCACGCGGGCTTTGTTGCTTTTGGCCGAGAGTGAATAGGCGGCTGTGTGATCGCGAAGAATGAGGATAAACGCTCGCTGCCTATGCGGAAGAAAAAAAAAAAAAAAAAAAAAAAAGACGGCTTTGATGACGTCACACCTGCTCGCTACCAAAATAAAAGAGGGCTGTGCGAATCTGATGAAAAACAGATGCTTCCGCTTGTTCGGGGGGGTTTAAGTTTCGAAGATCTTTTCTCATTAAATCAGAAATGGCCCTCGTGTTCTTGAGGCCCCGGGGTCATTTGGAATGAGGCTTCCAATGCATAAAACGAATTTTTCTTAAAAAAAGATAATATGCAAAATTAACTCTTAACTGAACAATAATGATGAACATAGCATATAAAATAAAATTGATATAACTTTTATTATAATTCTTTAACTTTCTTTATAATAATTATAGCTTAACTTTACTTCTAAACTACTTCTATAACCATATTATATGTAATATAATATAGTTATATAACTATATTATATAGTTACATAACTATATTATTCTATACTTCTATATTACTTCTTTAACTATAGTGTAACTTAACTTCTTTATAATAACTATAGTCTATAACTATTACTAAAATCTTTTATAACTTATGTAACTTTTGTTATAATTCTTTAACTTTTATTATAATTCTGCAACTTTTATTATAATACTTTAATTGCGTCACATTTTTCTATTATTTAGCTACGATATACATCTTGGTGTAATTTATTTCATATGGGAAGCAACATTAGATTTTATATTGTTTACGATTCCATTGAGGATCTTAGACAACTTTTTATTTTCTCCTATAAGAAATATATAGAAAAAATATTTTAATCGTCAAAAAATTGAAAATTTAAGATTTGAATGAATCTCTACGTTTTAGATCTCTCTGAGTTCGAAAGCCACATTTTTGGAAAATATTTGTCTGTCTGTGACAGAGAAAGTTCAAAAACCTATTTCAGCTATGCGGGTGAACTTTAGTCTATGATATATGTTTTATCAAAGTTTGAGAGTATATATATTGTTACGAAATTGTCTTTTTTACCGGGGTTCGTTTGGATAGTGGAAGTGATATGGTGTTTAGAACGCTCAATTAGCAGGCAGAAGTAGAATAAAAACAACGACGTTTATTTACACGAAGACACACACAGGACAGCACAAAAGCGACAACTATATACAGCACAGAAGACGATTATCTTCACCCGAGTCGTGTAGCATACAACAGCACACACAGCAGCATACAACCAGAATCTACTGCAGACAGTAGCGCACAGCTCAGTTCAGCACGAGCTTGACTCCTTCGCTGCTCACCGTCGCTTACGACTCCTCCGTCTTCTCTGCTCCGTCTTCGACTACTGGCTTCGTCGTCCTTCCGACTTGACTTCTCTGGCAGGTGCAGCCCCTTATATAGGTCTCAGGAGGCGGGGCTAGAAGCCTTTCAACCAATCAGGAACGTTCTAGGCGCATCTCGGTTCCTACTGGACGGATCGGGAAAATTCTCGAAGTTTCGGGTATTATCTATTTTGGCGCCAAAGTCGCCAAATTGGTCGCCAAGTCGCCAAATGGTCGCCAAGTTTGTCGCCAAGCTCCGGGACCTTTGACGCGCCACCTGGACTCTGTCCCATTCAGATGACTGTAAAACTTTCTTTCTATTGATGGAATAAACTATGCTGGGAAGCCGAATTGCAGGTTTGTAACATTGCTCCCCTCTTCAAAGACTGACGTCCCGGCAGTCCTACTTCAATCCAACAGCTGGCGTAAGCTTCCGTATGATGTTATGATGATGCTTTAGGCGACTCTCGAAGATGACATCATTTACTAATCTGGCGACGACTACAGATCCATCCAAACCTTCTCAATGCTTTTGACTCGGACCTCTTCGTCGTTTCGGATTGTACATCCAGACTTGATTCCGCTCCTTAAAATGCAGGATGTCCCATGGAGCCAAACGCTGGATCGTCGTAGATTCCTCCGGGATGAATTCTTGCCAAGCTTTTCGGTTGGTCACTTTGAACCTCTTCCATCGAACCAATCGTATATCAGGATGATCCAACGGTGCTTTCTGAAGTCCACTCGAAAGCCAGGTATTCACATTCGTCGACAAAGCTTTCACGGGAATACGTCCACCTCTTCCCGGTCTATTCTCGACACTCGAGAATTGTCTGACGCCCTTCACACTGGATCTTCCGAAGAGCACATCCGTTTTTGCTGGAAGGGTCCTTCTGCGACGACGTAACATGTCCGGATGCACAGGAGATTTATCGGCTCCCATTTGCATCACACTTCTATGCAGATCCACAGTAAAGTTGAATTCTTGAAGGAAGTTGAGACCGTGACTACAGGGATCAGCGATTCCAGCCACGTAGTCTTCTTCCGTGTCACTATGCCAGGAGAAATCAAGAGGCTTGCAGAGAGGTAGTTCCTTTAATCTTTGGGACGAATCCAATCCAAACAGGGTCGCATCAACTCTTGCATCCATAGGCATCGAGCACGGGTCACCACCAACAGACCCGTCCGAAGAAAGTCTATCTTCTCCATCCCCAAGCGCCTGCACTTTCGGTTCCACTTCAGGGGACTCATTCGGAGAAGACTGTTTCAGCTCCGCAACTATTTGACATTCACCCAGTTGGTTCCTCTCCTTATTAAACTTCGGTTCATCCTCCGGATGGCTAAGCTCCTTTTCGGTGACACCGGTTTCCATTCGATCTTCAGTCTTTTCTTCCACTTGGCTCTCGCTGCTTCCTTCCATTTCTTCTGTGATAACTTGGATGTCTTCAGTTTTGTTAACTTTATCTTCTGGAATTTCTTTCCACGACGAAAGGCCTTTCTTCAGTTCACTTCTCATGTCTGCATATCCGGTTTTCATGTTTTCCGTGAAGGCATCCATTTTTTGCAAAAGTTCCTTTTGTCCCTGCTTCATCTCATCTTGTCTTTGCTTCATCTCCTCCATAGATTTCTTCATCTCAGCCAACAGAGCCAGTAACTCACCATTACCGCTATCAGCCATTTTTGCTTGGGATCTCGTCAGCACCATACACTGTTGACCACTATCCCACTTCTGACACCAAATGTTGCGAAATTTTCTTTACCGGGATTCGTTTGGATTGTGGAAGTGATATGGTGTTTAGAACGCTCAATTAGCAGGCAGAAGTA
>JAPMOR010036213.1:3363-44370 GCA_026543865.1 Argiope aurantia
ACACACACACACACACACACACACACACACACACACACACACACACATTGAGCTTTATTATAAGTATAGATGTAAAGAAAGAAATCTTCCAACTAATATAATTTAAAGAAATTAAAGATATGAATAAGAAAATGCCTACTTAAAAAAAATTAAAACCTAACTATAGATTCTATATAATCTCAGTTATTCGATGTTTGTTTTACAAAACAGAAATTGTATATCCTTATATAATGAAATTATGATTGTAGGATTTTCTTTCGATCTTAATTTGTCTCAAATGAAGTACTCAGAAATGAAAGATTCTAAACTACAGTTTTATGAAATCCATACGAGAAGAAACAAATTTAGTTTTTAGTTATATTCACGTCCCGTTTTAAAGCACACTAAGGGTATTTTGGGACGGAACTCATAATTTTGAACCGTGGTCAGATGCCGAGGGCGACACCTCAGGTGCCCCTCTTATCCAAACTTCCACACTACACCAGCGGGAGGTCGTTTGGCCGCGGGGGATTTAATGTGCACCAGATCTGCTTACACGACGATTCTTCGGGGGAATCGGGTCTCGTGCCAGAATCCCTCCGGTTCTGAATTCAAGTCCGTACCACCAGGCCACCGTGCCGCGTAACAAATTAAGAAACTTCTAGCTGAATCATTGGAGAACTGAGTCACAAAATTGTTTTCACTTTAATATAAAGGATTTTTTATACTTTCAAATATTTTCTTTTGAATACTTTTGTTTTGTCTTTTCGCATCTAAAAAAGTTAGGAAAAATAAGGTGTATTCTTTGTATTAATTACAAATATTTTTGTGTAAACATGATCTTCTCATAAAAATGAACTTATTTTTGCTTTTATTCATTGCATTTTCAGAAGAGAAATAAATCACCGATTCCAATTTATTTTTTGTTAAAGCATTTTCTCGAAATCTTTTCTTGGAAAAGTTCTCACATCAATGTTCCCGATAACGCATGGCCATCTTCTGCTTTAAAAAAAAGGATTGAATTTGCCAATAGACAGGTTGTGGAATAATCCCAACAAATGCTTTCGATCTTCGACATTTTTCTTCAAACGCTTTATGTTCTCGTTCGAAGCGAATCTAATGCATTTGCTGTGGACAGCAAACCTGGATTTACAGATGTTTACTGACACTTCATTTTCTGGGTAGATTGGAGTGTCTCTCCTGCCTCTAGACGTTGTAATCAGATACTTGGGCAAGCTCCTGCTCTTTTGACAGTTGTGATCGGTAAATATTGGATCGCTCCGTCTTGCATTCTTCTCTTTTTGGTGCAGCTGTCCGTTCAGAGCAACGTTTTCGTCTCTAGCAAAGAAATCACGGCTTTCCAAAAATGTGAAGAACAAAATTGTCAATGGAAAAAAAATGTGCGTTTAAAAAAATCATATTGGTTTGTTTGTCAGTTTAAAATTTATATATCGGTGAAAAATACCTTACTGGTATGAATCAAAGATAAGTTTTATATAAAAGGATGTAGGTGCTATGTCTCAAAAATAATTAGCGAAGTGATAAAGACATACAATCATAATACAATATGATATATAGTGATACAAGACATAAAATTAAATATGTGCTAAATGTATACTAATAATTAGAAATTAATTTTTTACTAAAAATTAAACGATCTTAAGGATTAAATATATCGGAAGAGATCTTTGCTTAAAAAAAAAAAAAACTTAAAAACGTGAGACACTTATAAAACCATTCTGAACATGTCGGAAATTTATCAGATTTATAATATTTGAAAATTTTTATAATTAAAAAATTTATAACTTTTATAATATATATATATATATATAAAAGATCTAACAAGATCTAACAGGTCTTTACATTACAATTATTGTTGTGTTTAAATTTGGATATATGTTATACATGGTGGTACAATAGGATAGGAAAATAAGACCATATACATGATAATTAAAATCTCTGCAGATTAAATATGCAAGAGCAATGAATCAGGCCAGTATGCAAAAGAAAATGATCTGTGATAGTATTTGTACTCCTCTCCTTATAAAGAAAAAGTTCATAGTCCTATGGAATGCTGTATATGCGATATTTCTTAATCTCAAAATTTAACCCTCTCTCACACACAAAAAAATTAAAACCGGAGAAGGAAACGTTTATGAAAAAATCGAACAGTTTTCGGTTAATCTTAGTTATTTTTTATTCCTTTTCCGTTCCTGTAATGAATTCGAGAAATAATTGATTGCACTACTCTTTAATGTTTATAATAATAAATTATGAAAGAGAGAAACACTGAAAAGCGTTAAGTATTTAAAATATATATTTATTCATATGCTAAAGAAAAAGAAAATAATCAATCCTTAATTTGAAGGTAAAAGCGAAACTATAAAAGTGTGAGCGAGTAAAGCAACATTTTAAGATCAATACGTCACAATGTATATTCTTTGAATTAAAATTCACATAAACTTTTCAAATTTAAAATATATCGTAAAGATGATTATATAAAATAATTAAATAAAGATGATTATATGAATTATTTGCGTCTCACTAATTTACTATTTATTAGTGTGTAAAAATGTTTTTTGCACACTAATAAATGCCAATTTTTTGTTTTTTTAAATTAATTATTTTAATTATTAATATTTATTAATACATTATTTAAATCATTAATGTATTATTTTTTTAAAGTATTTTATTTATTAATGAAATAATTCAATACTTACATAATATCGAAAAATATCATAAAATATAATACAATATCTTATTCTGCTTCAAAAGGGATCATTATATTCAAGAAAAATTGCAGCATAAATAATACTACGAGTCCATCATAAAGAAAAGATATTTTACAATATTGTTATAATTCTTCAAGATTTTATACAATATTCAAAGTATCGTACAACATCGTGGAGATATTGGTCAAAATCATATGATAATAGGACACTCTTCAAGAAGATCTTCACTTGAATTTATTGATAATAATAATGATATGATATCACTAATAATGATATTATAATTCATATTAGCTTCGATATAAACTTTTTAATAAACAAAATCAAAACTGCCACATGCAAATACCACCGACGGGTACTATATCGAATTGTATTAAGAGCAATTATCTTTAAAGTTGTACATATTTGTAAATTTCCAGTTCAAGGTGCTCTATTCGAAACACAACCTTACATAACACAACACCTCTTACTACAGAATCTTTGATGATTGTTTACTGTGCAAAAATTAAACTTCATCTCCTGTCTCCAAATGGATAGCAATCAGCAACAGTGGTGTCGTCCGCTGGCCTTCTACTGTAAAACGACCTTTTCTGAAACCCGATGCTGTGCTCATCTCTCGGGAATCCAATTACATTAATGTAATTTAATCCACAATCACGACCGAATTAATCCTATCCGGTCGCCTGGTTTCCGCATTTCGAGAACAAGTTGTAATCGAATTCTGCACATTTTGATGGAATTTTAATTCTTTAAAAAATTTAATTTAATACTAAGAAACCTTATCAGATCGACTTTACAGATTAGATATTGATTGAATCGAATTATTTTGGAGGAAAGAGAGGATTAAAAAGGAAATATAGTCCTGTATATTTTAATTTGATATCTGCAGAGGATTGATAAAAAGTTATAGTTCAAATTGCATCATGAAAAATGTTGGTTTTATTTAAAACGAATTTTGAATAACTCTAATGTTTTTGTATTTTCAAAAATTTATTTTTAATTATATAATTAAAATTTAATCAATATAAATAAAGGATTTTTTAATATAATCACAATATGTTTGAGTGTAAATCAAGTAACAAAAAAAAAAGAGAAATCATTAATGAAAATAAATTTTAAGACGTTTTTTATAAAAATTATCAAAATTGGAGAAAACATTATATGAAAATTAATTAAGTATTTTTGAAAATTATGTTGGTAAAATGTATTTAGTTTTGAATTTTATGTTGGTGTAAAATGATTTTTTGTGCAATAATTTCACCTGACATTATAAAGAAAAAAATATTAAAAATTTCCTTCAACTTTATTTAAGAATATAATTAAAAGTTTATTCAGTACATACCATAAAAAACTGATCATGTGCCGAATTTTACAGCTCTAGTTTACAGAATTAGCCTGGATGATAGCCTGGTTGGTAGAACGTTGGATTCGCGTTCATTAGGTTGCGAGTTCGAACCCCGCAGTCTGAAAATTCCCCGCTTCCTTGGTGGCTGATGCGCGTATAAACCTGTCGCGGTCAAAATGTTTTCCATGTCGAGAGTAATACCACTCGGGGTACTGAATAAGGGATGATCGTTCTCTGATTCAGGTCTAAAATACAATCTGTGAATGAAGTCCGTCCCGTAAAAAGGGTTGTGACGTGTGTGTAGCTAAGTCGTTCCCTTGGCCCTAGATGGCACTACTATAAAAACAAAAGGCGCTCCCCCACCGACTTCAAATCACTGTCTTCGTAACAGTGGGCTTGTCCATGGCAAGTGTCATAAGAAACAACAACACTAGGTAATGTTCGTTCATCAGAAGTTGGCACTTGGCTCCGCCCTCGTCACGTGGGATCAGACGATACTATTTCGATGATTTCGGAAGGAGAAAGTGATCAGTGTCAAGAAAGGTTGGCGATCGTTAGCTTTTACCTTTTTTTATATTATCATTTCAGTGAGATAATTGACGAATTCCATGAGTTATTGACTGACATTCAACATACCACACAAAATGTACATCTTTTAAGAGATTTTACCCTTAATTTGTTGTCTTTTTCTAGCTGAAAACAATGCTGAATAAAATTTTTGTTTTCAGCTGATCAAAACAAATAAATAAAATCTAGCCATAAGGATATTTATTTTATATTAGCTTGGCATATGCTGTCTGTAATGTAAATAGCAATAACACTAACCACTTCTTTTAAATTTGGAAAATATTTTAAATCTTTTTTCATTACTGCATACCAAATTATCAAGGAAAATTTCTAAAAAGAGATAGACATCAGTTTTATCAATGCTACTATATTTTATAAAACAATTTATTATTTTATGTTTAATATGTGCACTATTAAAAATATATAGTTCAAATTTTAAAATAATATACAATACTTAGTATTGTTAACACTGAAATTTTGTTGCTGAAGTTGACATTTCCATTTATAAAATTTATTAAAAGTTGCAAAAAATATAAATTTGGTTTAAAAAATATTTTTCTTAAATTTGATAAATAAGTTGCAGTTATTTTTTTTTGGAATGAGACATAATTCAGTATCTAGTTATAATGAAGAATCCAGATTTAAATTATTTCACGAATAAAAATAGTATTTAAAAAAATTGCATTACCTTTGTAATATTAGAACTTGTATTTATTAGAACTTGCTAATAAATAAAACATCAACTAGGCATTTATTCATACTGCTTGAACTGATTAAATTTTATTCAAATGTTTCTAATTAAAAATAACCAAGACATTCTTAATAAAGGAAATGAAAACTGTAGGAATTAGAATTAATGTTCATTGTCATAACTATTATCAGTGTCATCATCACTAAAATTGCTCTCGGTATCAGAATCCGAATTGATGTTGAAAGAAATGTTTTCCACGACTTCTTCGACAATGCCGTCAGTTTCCCAATACTTTTTTTCAATGTGTTCGATATGTTTGCAATGTTTTTCCCATCTCAAATTTCCAATATTTATCATGGCTTCAGAAGCAAGACTTTCAAGACGTTGAAAACTCATGTAGGCAGTCGCATTTCTCTCTCGCACGTAACGTTTAACATCCGCCCAAATGAATTCTATTGGGTTTAAGTCACAGTAGTATGGGGGAAGTCTCAAAACATCATGTTCTTGTTCTTTTAGAATTTCGTCAATGAAATATTTTTTTTTCGCCTCTTGAATTTGCAGCAATCAGTTCAAGTAACTGAACTTTTCGCATTTTTTTATCATACAGGATTTGCTTTTTTTCCAACCAGGCACACATTTTATCCTTTTTTGAGCTTTTTGTGGGTACGGGATCCATCACTTTTGTGTGATAAGCTGCATTATCCATAACTATTACCGAATTCGTTGAAATATTAGGTAGAGGCTTTTCAATGATCCATTTTTTAAAATTATCAGAGTTCATCTGCCCGTGATAATTTCCAGTTGCAGATCCAGCTTTAAATATTAATCCGGCGTTTGGAACGGAACCAGATTCTGATCCAGCATGAACCACAATCAGACGATGACCTGAGCTATCTTTGATGGCAGCGCCAATTTTTTCATCTCTCCAACATTTCTCGAATGAAAGATTGCTGTCTAACCACGTTTCATCTATATAAACTATGTTCCTCTTTGCTTCTCGGAATTTTTTCATTTCCCTAAGAAAACGAAATCTCCAGGCTACAATGTGCGATCTTTCAATTAAGATCTGTCTCTGGTTTCTGCAATTCTTGTACTGAAAACCTGCAATGTGGAGGTATTTCCATAGAGTTCCTCTTTTCCAAGGAAAATTTATTCTTTCCTTCACCATGGGAAGCAATCGAGATAAAGATGGAATTTTGTTGTTTGCATAGAACTCATTCACAATTCTAAGTGAAACACCAGTCGCTGAAGCAGCACGTTTTGGGCTTGGGAAAGGGGAAACAAAAGTGTTCCAGCTTTAGCCTCATCTTCACAAAATTTAGTAACATTATTTATTATATTTCTCTCTTTCGAGTGAATAGTTCGCCCTTTTAAATACATTTTGCAGTTGTTTGCTTTGAAAAAAGCAGTTTTTGAAATTAAATATATATTATTTATTAATAACTAGCTAGAAGAACGAAAAGTACGACAGCAGACGATAAAACAAAGTGATAAAGAGTAAACATTCGCCGTTTGGCGCGCATTCAGGGTTGTCTCATTAACAAGAGTGGGGGAGTTTACACGTCTTCCCCGCGCTGAAATGAACTCTACCTCCAAGAAGGCGGACCGAAGTCCTTCTCCTGGTGAACATAGAATACAAAATTTGAAAACAAGATTTGTGATGAATTATAAATTAAGTAACTTTAGTTGCAAAGCATATATAAAAAATAAAAAGAAACTTAATAAATTAAATGTATTAGAATTAATTTTCACTCTAATTTCCATCCCTACAGTTTTTCATTTCTAATTTTCAGTTGACACTTACTATATCAAAAACATTCTTCAATTCCTAATTTAAATAACATTTCTCCTAGAACAAACAATTTAGCATCAAATTTGGTAACAGGAAATCTTTAATTTTGTATGAAATTTTCCTTTAAATAAATACTCTTTATACAAATTCGATTTTCTTTTTATCTATTTTTTAGATTTTTCTTATAATAGATGGCTATGCGAAAAAATAAGCTAAAGCTCAGCAATTTCTATCACTTTTTAGCTTTTACAGCAAACATCCGTGGCTGCTATAGTAAACAACTGAGCTCACGACAATATATTTTATATAAATTTTTAAAGTAGTTCAAAATGTTTTTATCAATATTAATGACATTTTCATTGTTATGCTGGTTGTTTTCCGCATATGTGATTAATTTTTTCATTTTTTTCATTTTTAGAGATCATATTTACTAATCTAGTCATTTAATGGAATTTTTAATAATTCATTCTTTTCTGTTAACACCCACAAATTTAGAAAATGAATTTTCTAGTGAAGGAAACGAGTTTTGGATCTGCATCTTATTCTTCTCCATTCAACTTCCCACACAGGATTAAATGACCTTTAGCGGAAAACAACAACTGGCAGCCTACGCTAGGTGAATGAATAGAAATAATGCATTTCATAAACGAATTCATCTTTCACGCTTTGTACTCACTGAATACGAAAATTCCAGTCATTAAACTTTAATCAATATCTCTTTTCTGGTTTTCCTGAGCTTATGGAATGTGTATTCCAGTAGTTATTTTGGCTTAAAATATTAAGATAATAGAAAGAATTTGAATTTCAAGCTTTTGATTTCAAATTGGAAAACAGTATTTAATTCATATTCTTCTTAAACAAAATTTCCGATTATAGAAAACGATTCATTTTATTCTTAAATGATTAATTTTCTTTCTTTAATTTTTAAGAATCGGATTTTTGAGTTCAACTTTGTATAGCCTTCTCATTTGATTTGAAAAGTGTCCGGATAGATCTGACTTTATTTGTGATTTTTAGAATTATTTTACAATATCACTGTTTCATCTGAATGTCCAAAATATGTGCGTTCATTAATGCCAGTAAAATTATTTTTATCCGTATGACGAACGCTATACTTTCATTGGAAACCACGCTGATTGGTCAGAATTAAATTTATTTTAGCGCTATTAGATTCCAGTTCTTAGGAAGATGTTCTTTCTTGAAAATATATTCCAGCTTTTCTATACTCTCTATTACTCTCATGGGTTCATTACAATATAAAGCAGAACATTCATATTCTCTCTTTTCAAACAAATCACAATCCCAAAAGAGTTGTTTTCTTGTACACAAAAGAGTAAAGCGACCACAAAATTGTTGAATCTGGGATTTAATTTATTGATCATCGTCGCCATAACGGATTGTGGGGAACTGTGTTTTGTTCTTGCAGCAGCATCTCTCATAGGTACCCTCAATGGAGTGGAGGTAATTCGCATCAACAGTATTATATTATTATGGGGTGATATGATCACCAAAAACAACACAACGTAATTTTCATTTTATATAGTTCATCCTTCTAGTATCTATTTCGCTAGCTATTAGGGCGCTACTTTGTGCTGCTGCTATTTGCTCCAGCAAATAGCTTATGATTTTATGGGATTACTTATAAATAAAATAATTACTTTCTATAAATGAACAAGTTAAATATATTGAATATCCTCATCATCTACATCTGGTTACCTCGAACATGATCCAACAAACTTGATCGCACACGTATTAAGTAATCGCTGCCATTCATATGAATTTCCTGGTAAACTGAAATATGTGAACTTAATAATTTTATTATTTACATTTTACCCCTATCAAATTTAAGACGGTTGAAGATGATTTTACAGCCCTTAAATTTCATAATTTTAATTCCAAAGTTAATCGAGTTTTAAACCGCAAAATCTTTGGTGGCACAATCTAAAATTATGGTTTTCGCAACTTGAAACACAGTTTATTAATTGTTGTTTTAAAGAGTATACAACAAAGTATAATACAATCGTTGCTAATGTAGATGAAAGTTTCCAAGAATTTATTATCAATATATTATCATATTCACCTGAAAATGATAAATATAATACTTTGCTATATAGTTTATTTATCACCAAAAAGTCAAGTTTGATTTAAAAAAATCAACCGCTGATTCCTTTCGAATTCAGCGATAAATGCTCATCTGAACTTTTGCGACAGATTGAAAGTTCAATGCAAAATTCCATATCCGATGAACCATTAAAATCTTTGAGACTACAAAGGTTTATACAACAGACACAAGACATTCCATCAATAAACAAAGATTTTTTTTTTGATAATGTTGCAGAAATGGATGATAAAATTATTGCCTTTTACAATACGTCAGAAATGTGCCCTGTACCAAAATTGTTTCATTGTCAACTTCAGTATTAACGAATGTTTAATTACTTCAGTGTTAAAGAATTCAGTCTAGATCATATAGAGGATCAAGAAGAAATAAGAGGTGATCTAGGACCAAAAATAAATGAAGGTGTTATACATATTTAATTTGGCTGTTTATAAAAATAATAATTTTATTTAAGAATAATAATATAAATACTTATTTCTTTAAGGAGCAAATAATAGAGATATGGTAGACATAAAAGTGTCAGTTTTATCTATCATATCACTATAATTATATTTAGCAGGGAAATCAGAACTGATTATTTATCCTGCGTCGGTGGGGCTCTTCGTAAATAAAGTTGGATTTTCTAGAACTTGAGAAATAGTTATGATCTAAAATGAAATTATTTTCGACTGAAAAGTAACAAATATTTCGCACTCTAAATGACAAAGTTTTAATTTGGTAACAGCAACTACGCAACGCAAGAATTATTATTTTTTTAAATTAGAGTTTTTAAAAAACAATTGAAAATATTTTTTTGTATAATTTAATCACAATTTATAGTTCTAATATTTTTGAATTAGTATGTTTATGAATAATGGAATTTTACTCGTATGAGCATTAAACATTCTTATTGTTTCTAAATAATAATTTGCTTTATATAAATTATATACAACAAAGAATGTATTATTACTAATTTAGAACTTTTTTTCTAAATTTGAAAATATTTGCTAAACAAAGCATTCAGGGAAAAATAATCAGTTAATCCTTTAAAGGGCCTTTTTTTCTAGTTATATTATGTTTAGATATTTTTGGGCTTGAAATTAGAATAAGAAAAGTGATTCATTTAGCTTATTAGATAAGTTTAATTTGATTAATTAATTAATTTGGTTAATTAATACTTAAGTAACAAATCAAAACACACCATTTTGTGTGATATAAAGAACTGAAGCATTTAAGTTTCTGTCTTTCTTAAAAAAATTGTCAGAACTTATGCCAACCTACATAATTTCATACAAAGATTGATAAATTTGGTGGGAAGCATACTTGCCACGGCCTTAGAAAGGGTTAAACATAACTCCTAATCTGTTCTTTCATGTTTGTTTTCCCTTTCCCCTCTACCATACCCTTTGGCAAATAAGTTTTTTTTTTAATCCATTGATTATGAGTCTGGAAATACGTGTTTAAGTGTTACGTGCAGGTTATGGCAGTACATGTTACCTGAGAGAAAATGTTTCATATCCTCGCAGGGATTTAGAATATCACGCAAAGCTTGCAGTTATCTATGTATAAGGTGTACTGGACAACGGACGGAAATGTACTCATTATTAGAGGGCTGTTCAGAAAGCGATTTCCGAATAGACAAGTATGAAACCTTTGAGCGTGTTCATCTCTATCTCTGCAAAAATGGTTCCTTCTGGGCTAGCAGATAGCCAAGAAGGATCCATTTTTGACATAATATGGGCCGTGTAGATAGTCATTCGTTTGAGTATCTGCCATAACCATTTTACCTTTTTTCTTTTATTTTTTGTACTTTCTTTTGAGGCAAACGACCTATTTTCAATCTTTATTTTCGTCCCTTCTATTCCTCTAAATTTGTGACAGATCTTTCTCGAGTACGTTGTATACAAAAAATTAATGACCGTTTGTTTGAGTCTGATTAAATTCCATATTCCTAAAAGGATTTGAACGGAATTCCGAACACATGTTCTGTATACCTAGAAGGATTATTTAAAAATGTATGTATATTTCTCTAAACAGGCATAGAAAAGGAGTTAAAAAGATGTTTTAACTCCATTTTCACCATAATTTCGGACTGTAAATTTTTTTAAAGACCATCTTAACTTACAAAATAACAGTTATTTGAAGTTATGTTATACTATCTGAAACTATAGACACTAGAATTTCTAGAGATGATTCGTTTCATTACCAGTCATTTTTAATTGATTTTTTTACCAATTTCTCAAATTCAAGTAGTATTTGTATGAATTCTATTTTTTGCCAAAATATTAAGCTTATTTCACTTTTTAGTCACTTCTGTCAATCGAGTGCTTTTATTAATAGAGTGCTTTTATTAATTTTCATTTTTACTTTTATGTAAAATAAAAGCAAATATTTTAATATGCACGTGAATTGATTCATATTAAACATTGCATTTTAAAGTTATAGTAACTTTTTTCATTTGTTTGGTTCCGTTTTATTTTATATTTTAGCACTTCTAAAATTTTAATGCCTCCATTTAGCATATCATAAGTCATTTTTATTGTTTTTTAAAAACTATTTTGCATGGAATTAAATTCTATTTCACTTGACTAGTTTCTCATTTTTATATATTTTATCGTATCAGCATTAAAATGTTTCAACGGACATTTCCCTTCTTGTTTTTCTTTTTCTTATTACAGATTTATGTCTTTCTTGAACTTTGTAATTCCTATAATTCAGTAATTTTTTTTGCTGATGTATGTGCAGGTGGAGCCGCGAGTATAGTTAATAATATGCTTAGAATATTGTATTTTATCTTGAATCATATATAAATACTGTGAAACCACAAGTACAGAGACTAGTATACATATAAAATTTTGTTTTATCTTAATTAATGTATAAAGATGAAGAAATCGCAAATACATTGACTAGTATATGCATATTACTTTATTATATTTTGGATCATTTAAATATGAAAAACCACAAAAGAACTATTTCTCTCTCTTTCTTAAGCGACCGGTGTAAACTGAATGATCAATCGTCACAACAGCACTGAGGTAGGAATGATGGAAGAGTTCTAATGTATCTCACCGCTCACATTGAAAAACTTTTCCGTAGGAGGTACATCCCGTTAGTGGAGTGGAGGAAATTAGATTCCAAATCATTTCTTTGCAGGGAAGCGAGAACCAATCATTGAAACTGAAATTTTCTCATTCCAGCAATAGAGAATATTTTGAGTTAAAATTAGATTAAAAAATATATACTGATAAAGAAATATATTTTGATACTGCCATAAAAATGTTTGGCAAAGGCAGTTTTGAATTAGATGGTTTGTCATATCATCGCTAGAAATCCCAAGTTCACAATAAAGTTATTTTTTATAATTTTTAAATAATACTCGTTGTATATGTATCTAATATCATAATATAAATAGGTATTCACCAAAACTCATATAATCACTGAATAATGTTAAATTTGCTTTTTTTTTGTCTGGCGCTTTCTTTTTGATTTTATTCTATTTTAAATTAAATTGCTTCGAAGGAACTTCTTGTTTTAATGTCAATTTTAGCTCAAACGCCTTTTAGTTAATTTAAAAAAATAGTTAATGAAAAAAATCCCATTATCGCCTTTTCTGTTTTAAAATTGGTCTCAAAATACACTCTGATATTTATGGTATTGTAGCACATTCTTAGAAACTCTTAAGGCGGAACAATACTTCTTCGGAGGAATAATCATTCTTTAAAATTACGGTTTCCTTGGTTCCTGCTATTTATTATAAGTATATTGTAGACAGTATTTCTAATAATGAACAGATTTATCCCTTTCAAACATTCCCTGGAATTTAATAAAAATACCTCTCTTAAGAATAGAAAGAAATCCACCAGTGATGCGTTATGAAAGGAAATGATAGTTCTCTCTTTCTTTCTTTCTACTTTCGAAGTATTGAGGTATTATGAGGACTTCGAGGTTTTCGCAAAAATGCTTGAGGAATTTGGGAGCAATATAAAAGGTGGTTATAGATGAAGTATCGTTGCTCAGAAACTTGTAGAGAAAACCAGTAGTCATAAAAAGAATTCAGAATGATATATGTTTCAGGATATGTGGAAAAGAATGACAGAAAATCTACGAGAAAATGGTCATTTTTACTTTCTCGGACATGTAAAGAGAAAGGATTGCCATCTTCAAAATATTCGAATTCGAGATTTAGAAGAATCTCTACCTTTCAGATCTCTCTGAATACGAATAACGCATTTTTACTTTTTTGTTTATGAAGTACAGAGAAAGTATTGTTACAAACCTGCAATTCGGCTTCCCAGCATAGTTTGTTCCATCAACAGAAAGAAAGTTTTACAGTCATCTGAATGGGACAGAGTCCAGATGGCGCGTCGGAGGTCCCAGAGCTTGGCGACAAACTTGGCGACCAATTTGGCGACTTTGGCGCCAAAATAGATTATACCCTCAACTTCGAGAATTTTCCCGATCCGTCCAGTAGGAACCGAGATACGCCTCGAACGTTCCTGATTGGTTGAGAGGCTTCTAGCCCCGCCCCCCGAGACCTATAAAAGGAAGCAGCCGCAGCTGCCAAAGAGAAGGTAGAAGGCAGTAGGAGTCGAGAGTCGGAGAAGTCCGAAGACGGAGCGGAGGAGTCGTAAGCGACAGAGCGGAGTAGGCGGAAACGACGGTGAGCAGCGACGGAGTCAAGCTCGTGCTGAACTGAGCTGTGCGCTACTGTCTGCAGTAGATTCTGGTTGTATGCTGTACGTCTCGGCTGAAGATAGTCGTCTCTATGCTGTATATAGTTATCGTTTTTGTGCTGTCCTATGTGTCTTCGTGTAAATAAACATCGTTGTTTTTATTCTACTTCTGCCTGGTGATTGAGCATTCTCCACACCATATCACTTCCACTATCCAAAGGAACCCCGGAAGAAATTTCGTAACAGTATTATAATTGTGACATAATTCGAACTACAGATTTTCACGAATTTCTTCGTTTCATGTATTTCCCATGCGGAAAACACATTTTTACAAAATGTCTGATGTTTGCAATGTTATTTAATAATTTTCTTCTTTTTCTTTTTTTTTTTTTTTACCTCATCAATTTTGTAATCCCTATATAGCTAACGGCCACAAAAATTCATTAAGGTTGCATTTGTAAACATCAGCATTTGTCTGTGGGTTCAATCCATTGTTACCATTTGTTTTTGGGTTTTGTTGTTCCCTTCGTTTAATTATTACTTCGCCAAAACATTAAATATAGCTGTGCAGTATTTGACACCGATGGGACTCTCTGTGGAGATCCCTGGGTGGCCTGTCGTTTTTTTTTTCTTTTATCCCTCTTCTTTTCCTTCCATCTTGCGCTCATCCAGCTGGTTAGTTAACTCAGTGTTTTAGGCACTGGAGCCACAATATGCAGTTATATCTGTGAAGAAGAGAACTCAAAAACGCTTTGAACTAGAGGGGTGAAAATTGGTAAGTGATCTTTACATCTACTTTGTAGAAGTCTAACAATTTTTGTCCAAAATTTGTTAAGAGGAAGTCTGTTTGCCCGGCTGTTCTAATATAAGTTAACCTGATTACTACAAAGCGAAGATAGATAGATAGATAAATTCAGTAAATAAACAGATCTAAAGCGTAGACACCAATAAAAATTTGAGTCAAATCCAGCAAGAGATGGACCGTCTGTACTATGAGAAGCATATAAATGCGATAATTTAGAAACGGAATGACTTAAATATATCAAACATAGCATATTATTGACAGTACAAAAGTAGTTTAGTGTTAAATGTTTGTTTCCGTCGGTTGGGAAAAGCAAGGTTAAAATACAAATTCGATTTTCGAATACTGTAAATCATGCCAGGGATTAATAACGAAAAATTGAAAAGGATAGATTTAGATACAGTACAAAAGCTAAATTCACGTCAAATGTTAATATTTCGTAATTATTATAAGTTCAGTGCCATGTAAGATGTTATCTCGGATAACGCTTTTATTAGAAAAAGTGCGAGAAAGTTTTGGGGAGACTACTTCTGCTAATTATAATTATATCTTCCTGTCTATCTGCCTGTCTGTAACTCAAAAAAAAGCTTTGATCTCAAAGTTGAAATTTGGTATATGATCTCTACTCAATTTTTTATCAATTTGATAGAAATTCATTCAGAAGAGGTTTATCTATTCGACTGTCTGTATATAAATGAACTCGAAAACTATAAAACATAAACGAGAAGATAAATAATATTCCATACACAATTTTAGAATTTAAAAGTTAAATCTTTATCCAGTATGGAAGTAAATATGTCAAAAATGTAAATAATATTTGGTACACAAGTGTAGCATCTAAAATTGAAAACTTAATCAAATTTTAAAGCAAAGATATCAGAAATGTTCTTAGGTAGTACTTTCCTATGCATGTAAGCACAATAACTCAAAAACGCAGTAACTTCATTGATGGATCTTGTAATTATGTATGCATGCTATCTTGTAATTATGTATGTATGCTATCTTGTAATTATTTAATCTTGTATTAATGTATGTTATCTTGTAATTAAAATTGTAATTCTAAGTCAATTTTTTGGTTTCAATCAGGCGGAAAGAAAGATATCCCGAAATACAAATTCGATTTTTGAATACTTGGTTTTTAACCCATACCAAGGGTTAATCAAGAAATAAAATCGACCGTAGATCACAAGAAAAATTCACTAAAAATGTTAGATTCACGAGAAAAGAAATTGGCGCATGCCGAGAAAAGAAATTGGCGCATATTTGCCGATGCCATGCAAGGAACTGTCCGTATCTGAACATGTAAAATCAAAAATATTTTGAGCTAGATAAATAAAGTTTGATACATGGCCTTTACTCAAAAACTAACAAATTTCTATCAATTCTCAAAAAGAAATCCAATTCCGAGATTAGAAAATCCAGGATGAGTGTAAAAATCTACGAGTACAAAAGTTTTATGAAGATATGCTGGGACAAAAAATTCTACAATTGCAGGTACCATTGAAACAGAAAAATATTATTGATTTGTAGAATATATTATGCAAAGTATTTTCAGAATAGGCAAATAATATGAAAATATGAGGCATTTGTTATTATAAAAATATTTCGAAAAAAATTATTTTCCATTTTAATTTGTTTTTATTATTATTTATGATCAGTTTAAGAAAAGGAGCAAATATTTGATATTTATTATTATCTTATTTTTTACAGAACAGTCAAACTGAGTTGCCCAAATTACTGAAATAGAGGGTAACTGTAAAGATTTTATATGATAGATTGGTTAATAAAAATAATAAATTAGAAAAATGGGGATTTCACTGCATACAAAATACATGATTATGCATAAAATGAATGCAAAATGCAATTCTTGCCTTCGTATACCTTTTACAAAGTCTACTTGAATTCATAAAAAAGTTACTTCAAAAATTACCGAAACTTATAATTTGAAAATATACTTAGAAGAGAGTAGGATATGCTACTATGTTTAAAAAAAATCCTGAAATTTTTATTATGGAAGGATGAGCACATAGAGAACCTATTTACTTGGTAATTCCTTCAAAGTAATTACCTTGTGCAACTATGCAACTTTACCGTTGTTCATGAAAATGAAGACCGCAAACCTCCTTTTGCGAATTCTTAACACTATAGTCATGCATAACTTTCACATTCCCTTCAGCTCTATATTTCCATGGAAACTGAGAATGGCCTTTGTAGGAAATTCTCTATCCAAGGAAAGAATAATATTGTGAAGCCAGAAGAATAAACTGATAGCAAAATCCCTGCAATGTTATGAGGTAATCGTGATGGGGCAGTTACGGTTTAGCTTTCCAATGATATTTCAACACATTCGAAAAATTGCTTACCTGAGTAATAAATCTTCTGATAAGGAAGGTAGTTTTACATATATTACGTTAACAGGTATAGTTATATATATATAATTATAAATAATATTGCCATCGAGTTTTAATTTGGTGACAAAAATGAAAGATTCAGAATATTCGAGAATTGGACATAGTTCCACTAGAACTCGAGTTCTAACATTTGTTCTAGAAAATTCGATGCTTTGTCACGAAGATATAAAACTTGTAGGCGTAGAGACGAGAGTAATGGCTTGAAATCTCTTTTGGAGTGACAATCTGTAACGAATTCTATTTGAGCGCTTTGTGGCGTTGCTATTTTAACAGTGATTTGTTTTTTGTATGGCATAGCTTAATTCAGGTGCTGTTTTTGTGTATATTTTGGTTGTTTTTTAATACTGTGTTTCTTGTAAAATAATGCAGCGTTAGCCGATATCATGCTTTTGGACTTTCCACTATACAATCACAGAACAGATTTATAATTTTTCCATCACTATATGGTCATTTGCAATTCCTATCAAGTTTGGAAGCACTTCACATCTATAACTTATTCTTTATTAATAACTGTATAATTAGATTGAAGTCATCTTTTGCGTATAAACCTCTTAATATTGAAGAAGTGTTAATATGTTTTACCTGCGATGGGAACCTTTGAATGCTTGTTTTAAATACCTGGAATAAATCGATCCTCATTGGTAGATCTCATTATACTGCTTGCTCAATTTGAAAGAAATGGAATCATAAATTTGCGCTTGGAAAATATTTTGGATTTTTTTCCCAGCTTATTAGATACACGAAAATCTACGATAAGTTTATTTTGAATGTCTAAGTCAACAGTTTTCGTGTCTAGAAGAAATTAAAGGGTACAATATTCTCTATAACAAGGAATGTAGAGAAAATCAGATGTTTTGACTGCCAAATCTCAATAGAAGGATTTTCAGAAACACGAGTAAGGGCGAAAAGAATTTAATGAAATTAGTTCTTTTTTTACCACATTTTTTTAAATTAATGTAAATAAATTATATCGTCACTTTAATATATGTAGCGATTAGCAGTAAGCATAAAAATTACATTTTATATCACTAATACGTAATTTTAATAAATCACAATTGCGATTACAGTTTTAAACAAAAATGAATAAATTATCAATAATTCGGTTAGTGTTTTCAATGCTACCCTTTTTATCTTATTCTGATCAAATGACAGAAACTTTTGATGATTCTGATCTTTACTCTTTTTGTTTATACCGTACACCAAGAGTATTTAAATTTTTATTGCGCGACAAATTTTATTTTCTGTTTTTTATTTATTAATCAATAATACGTTTCTAATATTAGATTATTGATCTCTGATCAATATATTTTATACACAAAATTGCAAGTTATGTAAAAATTACCTACCATAAAATTGAAAAGTATCAGTTAGATATAACTCTTTTATGGTTTGAATAATTTAAAAACAAGTATATAAATAGCAGTTAGTATTCCTAATTCTGCTTTCAAAATCTAAAATATTTCTGAAATTAGTAAAATAAATTATTAGTTTGGAATATTTTTGGAATATTGCAAGATTAATTTTATTTTTAGGAAATTACGTTAACTGAAAAATGCAGGAATGATAATATGTCTTGCACTTAATTTATTTTTTTAAACATTTCTTCAATTTTCTAATGGAATAAAATAAACTAACAATTGAACTTCTTTAAAATATTTTATTTTTTAACATGCTGGAAGATAAAAATATAATTGGAATTAGAGAAATATAGCAAAAAATGTCTAAAGAGTAATTTATTGTGTATATGGCGTTTATTACAGACATATTTGTAGCACTTGTAAATGTACTTGACATTTGAAAAGAAAAATGTATTAAAGAAAAACATCAATAATATAGAACAATCTTCTGTTTGCGCCCATGTTAAAAAATGATAGCCAATTATCAAGTTGTGTTTCTTAAGTCTCTATTATATCAAAGGCAGATATGATATTGTAATCCATAGCGAGAAAAGTTAAAAATAAAAGTTCAGTTGTGCTTCAGCTTTCGGTAACAAACTAACTTGAAAGTGTTTAACTCAAAACATTATATTTAATGCTGTCTTCTGATATAATAGAACCTCTTTAATGACAACTGGTTTCGACTGCTGTTAGATAATTTCAGCTTTAAAACTTTAAATACAAGTTTATTAACGAAGAAATATAGAATTGAAATGATAGAAATAAAAAATGAATGTAAAAGAACTAAAAATATAAAATACAAAATTATTTATTAAGAAACTAAAAGATTTGAAGATTGTTCTATATTATTGATGTTTTTCTTTAATACATTTTCTGAGATTGCATATTTGTTTATGAGTTATTTTGTTTACAATCAGAATATTATTTGTAGAAGTAAATTACAATAGAGTATAACTCTAAATAAAAAATAATTTCCAAATATTTGTCAAAAATTTGAATTACGCCATAATCTTGGAATTATTTATATAGTTAGAAAAAAGCTTGAATAATTCAACTTTTTAATTAAATTTTAAAGTTCTATAGCAATGTCCATAAATAATAATTTTTAAATAATTACTCGTGAGAATTTTTTCCTTTTTTTCTTACAAGCCTAATTATATATTTATTTCAGTCAAAATATACATATAGTTTAATGTATCACTGTCATATATTTTAATTACATTACAATAATACGGACATACTATAAAATAACTCATAAACAAATATGCAATCTCAAAATAATTCATATAGTAGATGAAAATATTTTCGAAAAAGAATTTCAGGGAATAAAATCCTACAATGGTATTTATTAATTTTCCGTTTTATTTATTCCAAGATTTGTCGTAAATAGAATTTCAAGCAGTTGTGTGGGTTTCAGACAGGAAAATATTAGAAATTCTCTATTCATATATTGCTTGGTAGATATTCTGTGCTTTACGAGGTAAGGCATTTATTTATTGGAAGAATTTTATCAATGTTATGTGCTTGAATTCCAAACACTGAATTCCTTGTCTCAAAGAATGTACCCAATCCTATTCCTAAACATAAACAACCCAAGACTTTTCGTTATTCGTTTTTTTTTTTTCGTTTTCAAATATTTTTCGCAAAATAACAGTAATTACTTTATTGTTTCATCTTAGTAAAATTCCGTATTCCAAGATTTAGAATAGTAATCATAATTCTTTTAAGTAGCACAAATTAGCAAAGAAAGAACTCTAGCAATCATAAAGTGAATGAAAAATAAATTACAAAATTACATTCTTGAAAACATGAAATAAGCCGAGTTTCTTTTTTTGAAAACTTTTGTAAAACCTGTAAAACTTTATTGGAATCCTTTTATTACGTGCATAGATTTGAACAATAATCCGTACATTTTTACAGTTGCTGCTCAACATACTTGTGTATAGAATCTCTGTTTTTGATTATACGGAAATTTTTAAAGAATTTTTACTCAAATATATTTTTGGGTGCTCATATAATTATTAATTGAGAAGTTAAACGCAGTCCATTCTGAAGCATCACACTTTATGTAATAGCAATATATATCGCTAGTGTGGAAAGACAAGAATGGGCGATCCCATGAACTATAGAAAAGGTCAAAATATCTCATTGTTTAACAATATGAAATGGGGGTAAGAACTCTCAAGTTACAACATCAGATTGTTAGTTTTAAAAAGACAATTCGGGATTTCATATTACCACAATGTAAAAACGAAAACACTCTATGACCATATCATATTACTTATGGGATTAGAACATTTTGTAAACAAATTATCTGAAAATTCTTATTATAAAAAAAAGCGTTTCTAAACGAATTAATAATTACGAATGATGAAGTTTGTTTTACGTTATTTATTACTAACATGGCTTATAAAACTTTATCTCACACTTTTGTTGGGCTGCGGTGGCCTGGTGGTACGGTCTCGGCTTCGGAACAGGAGGGTTTCAGGTTCGAGACCCGATTCCACCGAAGAACCGTCGTGTAAGGGGGTCAGTTGCACGTTAAATCTGTCCTGACCAAACGTCCTCCCGCTGGTATGGTGTGGTGTGGAGAGGGGGGTGCCAGCTCAGGTGTCGTCCTCGTCATCTGACCGCGGTTCAAAATTACGAGGTCTGTCCCAAAATAGCCCAAGTGTTGCTTCAAACGGGACGTAAATATAACTAAACCAACTAAATTCACACTTTTGTTATTACTCAGAATCCGATAGATGGCACTAATATGGGTGATGATTTAATGAAAAAATGTCCCTTAAGAGTAATATCGTAGAATTATCAAATTTTTTTTAATTTCTTTTCTTATTTGATATTATAGAAATATTGCATACATTGGATGCTTAGTAATAATTTGCAGCTTTTTAAACGGCATATCGCAGCTGTTCAATTTATAACTTATCAGGGGATTCAAATGCATAATCCACCGTCAATGAAAGAGTCTCACATTGTTTTTTCTGCATTAACAGCTCTAGTGCAGTTAGTTAAAGATATTTACTTTCTATGTTTCATAGTTTTTGTTTTACAGAATTTTAAAATCTGTTTAAGATTTTTCGTACGAACACTTTGTATTGTTTAAACTCTTAGTATTTCATATTTACCTGAAGTCCATCCATCGCGTGGCTGAAGTAAGTGTACGCTGTGAGAAAGTCGCATCTAGTGGATTGCGGGGGTCTGTAGATGATGATGCAGAAGTGGAGTCCGAAAAGTGGTACCAAGACTAGTGTGGCACGAACTGCTTTTCTAAAAAAGATTCAAAGAAGAGATTCAAACATAAAATGAAGATAACTTAAAATTTTTGGAAGTATTTTTGATTACAGTGCTTCTATCTTGCTTCTGGTTTGAAATTATCTTCGTTTTATCAGTTCTTCAGAAACTCTGGGTAGGTTTTGTCGGCGTGGGGAAAAATGGAAATAAGTTCAGTATAGCTGACTTATCCTATATTTTATTCTATAATTTTACTTGATTTTTCTGAATTGAAGGATTGCTTTTTTTCTTTTTTTATATTCTATTTACAACGCAAATTGTATTCCTTATATATATTAACTTTTTTTGGATTTCAAATGTAATAGAATGCAATATGTTTTTATTAATTAACTTTCTTATTTTATCTATGAAGCAAAATTTTTTCTCATCTTCACGTTCAACAAATATGCAATATTTTTTATTACTGTAATTCACATACATTAAAATACTACCTTTGATTTATTTTGTGCTCTAAATTATATGTAATTTTTAAAATCTTTGTAGATTTCATACATTATTCTATGGTTACGTTTTCCCTATCTTTAAATCCATCCGCATTTACGAAATATATCAGAAATGAAACGATACCAAGAGTCAGAGTTCTAGGGTAAGTAAAGAATTTATATAATCTGAAAGGTATATTTACCAGTATCATAGAATATTCTTTATAAACGTAACTTATAAAAAGTCTGGAGATACAAATAAATATATTAGTTAATTACCGGATGCCTTTGACGACCAGTTGATTTGTTGAGATTAATATGGTTGAAAACTTCAAATGTTAATAAATTGGTTCGAATTCAAATAGATTTCTTCAATGAAATATTTTCAAACTACTTAAAATTTCGAAGGATGCATAAACCACATTAATTCAAAAGTCTTATTACATTCTGTTTCATCGTTCTTTGTATTTCTTTAGATTTTAATTTACATATTTATATAACAATTACAAGAAATAAAAAGCAACAATATTTAAAGATAGGCCCATTAAAAAAATTACCACTGCTTGATTCTGAACTTTAATCTTTATTTTAAATACAATGAAATATCAAAAATTTACTAAAAGCCTGCCTTATAAATAGGCCTTATACTGCAATTTAATAAATTTGGAAAAAAATCCTCATATCTTTGTCACGACAATAAAAAAACACGGATAAACTATTAGCAGCAACAATGTAACATGTGGAATATGCTTAAAATATTATATTAAACGAACTAAAAGTGGGGAAAATTATTAAAAAAAATGGCACAAATGAAAAGTACTTTTTGCATTTTACGATTCTGCGTAAATAATATTTCTAGTTAAAAATGTTTGGAGTTAAAATAATATTTGTTAATGTCAATGTTAAAAGTTAAAATAATGTTTCCAGTTTTTAAATTTAAAAATATTAATAAAATTTAATTAATATTTATTTTATTAAAATTTCAAAAAACAGCAACAGAAAGCACTGGCTTCTAGACGCACATTCGCACCCATCAAAGCACACCCACACACATAAACACACAATATTGCCCATCTGCCTGCTTATTCAAGCAAAAGTAATTTGATAACTACAAAACTCAAAGCATTAGGTTTGGTACACAAATTTAACATCTAAATTATAGATCCATATTAAATTTGGAGAGAAATCTATCAATGGTTGGCTGTTTCACTCTTTATTTTCCTTACCTTAAAAATATCTTTTTGTAGCAAATTTTTATATGAATTTTAAATTATTATTTGAATTTTGAATAAGTGTTTTCGTTTCATCTCAAGAAAAATATTTTTATTAAATTATTCTAGAATTGGTATGAGCCGAATCAATATATAGGGCGATCAAAAAATAATAGTAGGTGTTCGGAGCCCTGTAGCGTGTGATGTATTGGAGGAAATATAACAAAATTTGGCCACCATGCACATTAAAATATGCGGTTTTGATTTATCAAGAAAAAATATTAATACCTAAAACGCAGACAGGGGAAATCCTGGCGCTGCAAACGCATATTATGTGGAAAAAGAATACATAACTCCCAATGGAAACAGAAAATAGCAACACAACAAATATCAATAAAAAAACGTTTATTATAGCAAATTTTAAATTTGGCTCAAGGGGACCGCCAGCTTGATGTTTCAATAATTGCATGCAGTACACGAGATTTTCGACGGTGGCTCGCAGCATATCGCATTTATTCGTCTGACATGTAACATTATTGGATCTTTTAAAGTAGGAATGTCAGAAACATGTCCTTGACGCATTTTAAGAAACCAGAATAGTCTCACAAACAGAAACTGTCAAGATTCAGATCAGATTCATTAGTTAATGGAAGTTATCTTATACGGATAAAATTTCAGGATCTTACGCAATATCTTCTGCATCGTTGAGAATAGAGCATCTGTTTGCCTTGATATTGAACGTGCAATCGACGGACGAATTCTTGCAGAATGACATAAATTCCAACGACTTCCCCTTTTATACGAATGTTTATACTACTTTAGAATGCCCCTGAACAGTAGAAAGATTTGCTTGAAAATAATATTTTACTAGCCGAAAATGAATTCACAAATTAAAACGAAATATATTTATAAATATATTATAATTTAATTCAGTGAAATATATTTTCATTTTTCTTCTTTAAACATGATTGATTATTTGAACAAAGATAATTACAAGAATATTTACCATTTTTTTATTTTATAACAGGCATCTTGGAGATACTCAATAACTTTTAATTATATATTTACTAATTAAAAAAAATAAAATAAAGGTAGCTTTCGATAAACATTTGGAAAATATTTTTTACTAAAGTGATTTACATCATTGGAAATTTTGAAAATCTTTTCAAGCATACAATTTGAGTATTACATAAATTTTCCATCAATTAAAAAGATGTCTTTGTCTTAAATTCACTTTCAGAATAATTTATAACAACTCAGTTTTTTTAAATTTTTTCATGTTTATTTGTTTTATTGGTTGAATTTCGTTTCATCATTTTATTTGAAATTATTTTCGTTAATGTTTTTAACTTTTATATAATTCAAAAAATTTTTATTTCATTTTTTAAATAAAAAAGCAAATTTTAAATAGTTTTTATTGAAGTACACGTGAAATTAATTTTCAAGGTTGCAAACTAATTGCATATTCAAAAATACTAAAAATGAATGTAAATTACGCTATAATTTTATAATGTTTATTCTTAAAAATTAATATCCTTATCATTCCTTCATTAAAAATATTTCACACTAAGAAAAATTAGTTTAGAATCAAAGAATTAAAAAAAAATGATGAACATAACTTAAAAAATGTCAATAGATGTACATATATTTAATTATTAGAAAAAATAAATTACTTAGCTTTTTAAAATTATTTAAATAATTAATTAAAATTAACAGCATTTTAATTAACAGAAAAAAAATATTGAAAAGAGATAAGATATCATTATTCAAACTCAAGAAGAAATAATTCATACATGAGTTAATCTAAATCTTCCACTTTAAAAAGTACTTTTATACTTCAGAAATTTCCGCTTTTTTTCTAGAGCCTTTATTTAAAAATAATATTTTGATATTTCATTGTGATAAACTTTGTTTGGAAGAATGCTTAAAGCTTTAAATACTCATAAGTTTTTTAATGCATAAAATGCCAGATGTGGTTTTAAAAAACTATTAATTGCAAAAATGAAGTAACCGAGTTTTTCTTCACAATTAAAGGGAAAATGATGATAAATTTGCAATTAAGCTTTATTTTAAAAGATAAGTTATTTTAATTTTTTGAGATAAATTTTTCTCTTTAATCATTTTAAAAAGAAATCCTTTTCTTTTCTTATAATTATCTAGACAGCTTTTATATTTCAGAGGGAAAAAAAGATATTTGATCTTCTGATAATAGCCGAAGTTTCATTTGCATATCACGATATTTGAGGCCCTTATAGTAATTAACAAAAGTATTTGAAATGTTAACTTTATTGAAATACCCGCTTACAAATATTAAATAGAAAGATATGCGATGCATGCATGAAGTTCAAAGGTCTGCGATTTTGATAAAATAATGTTTTTTGCTCTATAAAAAAAGGCAAAACAAAAGATCCCAAATTTTTAAATAAAGAATCTTGTGACTTCGAACTAAAGACTCTTCGAATTCGGAACCCCACTACACCAAAGACTTACTAATAAACAGGGGCGTAAAGCGTTATATTAGAGACCTCCCCAGGTTTGTGTAATAGGAAGGGCCAATCAAATGATTTTTTTTAGATCCGATTCGGCTCACCATGTGAAAATTGTGACTCAGTATCCTTAGATCAGGCTAGTTTTTCTGGTTTGTGAATAGGGTGTATTAATAGCATAATTTTTTTAGATCCGATTCGGCTCACTATGAAAAATTTTTAATCAGTGCCTTTAGATTAGACGACTTTTCCTGGTTTGTATAATAGGGAGGGCCAATAAAATGTTTTTATTTCGAGATCAGACTCGGCTCACTATGCGAAAATTGTTATTCAGTGCCATTAGATCATTGCATTTTTTTTAGCAGAATTTTGATCATATTTTCGAATTGCGGAAACACATTGAAATTTTTATTTCGAGAGGATCAGAATTGAGAAATCAATGAACCTCTTATAAATTAATTTAATAGAAAGAAATGTTACAAATATATGATGCTTGCATTTTACGGACGATGTATATAATTTTAAAGAGAGGATTTTCAAGACTAGTATTACTTGTTTAGTTTAATTTAATGTTAAATTTACATAATACTCAAAAGAAAGGCGTGTACTATCTTGGGATGAAACTGGCATGTTTAAACCGTTGTCTGATGACGAGGATGGCACTCGAGCCAATAGTCCCTTTCCCAAAGACATACCAGTGTTTGGCCTAGAAGGATTTAGAGGGTATCAAATCTGTTTACATGGCAGTTCCGCGGTGGAAGAGGATTTTGGAACTTGGAAACTCCAAAAAAGTAAAGCCGAAAACTCCAGCCAACCATAGTCAAATATCTGGATTGTTTGTACGAAAAAATTTAGATCCTCATGAAAATAAAGGTTGGTGCAAGTATTTACAAATAAGCCAAACGGTTTGGTAATGGAGTCACGGAATTAACTAAATCTGCCAAAATATAGTGCATATGTTTATTCTAAAATCGGTGCAAATAAACAAGCATTGGTTGCAATCTATAATCAATGAATCTGTACAAAGAATATATATATATATATATATATATATATATATATATGTGTGTGTGTGTGTGTGTGTGTGTGTGTCAGTTACAAGAATTCCTCCTAAAGATGAAAGATAGTGACACATGGTGAACCTGCCAGTTTTGGGATTCAAAAAATAGGTTACTTTCAATTTCCAAAATAAATTAGTTCTTAAGGTATTTAATTAAACATAAAAATTCTCTGTTTATCGCTAATAATTTCGAAAGTATTTATTGCAGAAAAATTATCTTTAGTCAGTCTTTAAGAACAATAGATCTCATATTTAGTTGATATTAATTTTATTGAGGTAAAATTGTTCTCTAATTTTAAAAATGAAAGGAAATTTAAATGTAATTCATAACAATTTATTGTTTCCTAAAATCTTCCATTAATATAATTTTACTTCTTAAAGTCATGATAAGGAAATATAAACTTTCTTTAACCATAAACTTCAAGGCAGAATTGTTGCTGTTGCTTCTTATTTCGTAGTATGCACATCTTTTACTATGTATATTAATGAATCTTAATTTGATTACTAACCGAATGATTTTCGTTTATTTGTTCAAATATTCTTAAAAGGTAGTAAACGTTGAAGTTTACTTAGTTCTATTTTGATTGAATAACGAAAAATATTTCACAAACTGTTTTATTTAATATATAAAAGAATGTCCGAATAAACAGTGATATTTCCCAAATTTTTCAAATTATTTATTTAATAAATACCCAAAGAAAGAAAAGGGCATTTAATCTAGTATGCCGTGTCAAAATGCATTAAAAGTAATCACGATATAAACAATTTCAAGAAAAAATTCCTTGAATTGCATCTATATAGAGTTGAGACATAAAAGCGCGAGATTGCTGAAATAAAATAAATAAATAAACGAAAAAATGTTTCATTTACTCCAAAGAAAGGATCTAATTATTATCATTGTTTCACGAACTTTAGAAATTATTTACTTTGAAAATAACTACAAGAAGCAGACAGATATTTTATCATTCATGTCTCATCAAATACGTATAAAGCGATCGCAAGGCAAATAAACTGACGAACAAAAATTGTAACCTTTGTTCCAGCTGAGGGAACGAATCTTCTGAGGAAATTAAACAGTGACTTTCCGATAATCGTTTATGGGGAACCGTCAGACGGAATAATGAGACTTTTGAAGAAAAAAAAACGGAACGAATCTAAACACCGGATCATCTACGAATTTTTCACTCGAGAGCTACTGAAAGCCAGAGCAACGAGAACAAAGGCTGCATTGCTATGCACTTTTAAACCAGAGGCGAAAATTGACTGGATAAACAATAAAATAAACTTGTCACAGTGAAATAAAAATAATTATAATCAGCAAACAATAAGCTTATCTGAATCGAGAAAATAAAGATAGTATATATGAAGCGGCTTCATAATGAATAGTTTATAAAATGTGCTTCGTATTTTCTTTCCTTCCTTTTTTTCTTCCTTTTATTAGTTTGATATAAATTTTTCGCTTTACGTTATTCACAAAGCAACGTAAATCATTTGTTATAGAAATTTCAATCGAACAGGAAACAACTCCGCGTACCTACTTTTAACACTTACTCGAACTAGTGAAAACAAATGGCCTCGCCAAAATAATCAACAAATCTTATTATTTACACAATTAACACTCTGTAATTGCCTAGTTGACAACATGTTCCGGATGCAGACAAACAGTGTACAAAATACATCAGTAACTGTATAAATTGATTAATGCTTATTTATTAATTAGGATATTTTTTACTATTAAATAATAATTTGAACTGCAGAGGATTTAAGAATGTAATTTTTGATGAAAAGACCTTAGGTCCCTCGTATTTATCAAGTTAATCTAAAAAAGTAAGAAAAATAACTTTTTAAATAGTATACACAGATTAGTTTAAAATGCAGCAAGAGACTTGGAAACAAATACGTATATTTAAGTAGTATAGTTCTGCATAAATCTTACTCCGTTGTTTCAAATAATTCACATGCAATAGGGAAATTGATTTTCTCATAATGGATATTCTGAAGGGCTGGGAGAGAAAATAAATTTAATAAAAAAGAATTTCAATTTTAATAGACCATATAATGTTAGCACGTGTAAAT
This sequence comes from Argiope aurantia, assembly GCA_026543865.1. Lineage (NCBI taxonomy): Eukaryota > Metazoa > Arthropoda > Arachnida > Araneae > Araneidae > Argiope > Argiope aurantia. Next base: position 32,400 of record JAPMOR010036213.1, read on the forward strand.
AATATGTACATATATTGAGGAATCGATAATTTATGAAACAAATAAATATTAAAAATATTCAAAGAGAATGGAAAAAAATAACAACTAAAGAATAATTTTTTTGTGATGGTTTTCTACTCTGTTTATTAGAGATTATTTTGGGTTATCTGAAAAAGTTGAGATTAACTATAGTCAAATGAAAGGGAATTTTGTAACTTTTCTTATAGTAGTCCTTTCTTTGCTCAATACATGTTATAAAACTAAATACATATCTATGAAAGATGCTTTACCTGTACTGACTAGGTTCATTGGAATGCGTTGCCCTTAATTTGGTAACAAGAACTCGAATTATGTTGCACAGAAAGACGAGATTCACCTAAAGAATAAAATAAATAACAATGTCAAATATATCTTTGACGTAATAATAACCATTAATATAATAGAAGATGATATTTTTAAGAATAAGTGTGTTGCAATTTTTATTTAAAATGAAATCTATAATAAGCACAGATTAACCGAAACAAAAAATTTCTTTTTAAATAATCATCCTTTTAAATAATCACCTTTTCCTTCATTCTGTTTCTCCTCATTGACAAGAATTTCTTATTATATCTTAATTTGTATACATAAAAGCTAATGCCCATATGTATGTTCCAAATAGTCTAAAAAACTACTCAGGCAATTGGTGCTAACTCTTTTGTATAATAACCCTCGTTATACTGAGAATGTTTAAATCTATTGAAATTCTTGATCTGGTTAGTAGAAAGTATATTAGGACCTTAATAAGATAATATCACAAACAGCAGTACCTTCGTTTAAATATAGGTGGCGCCACCAGATTCTACTTCTCAGATTGAAGTTCACGAGGTAAGAAATAACTTCTTGAATGCATCGTGATAAGCTCTAAAGCATTTACACTTTGTTTTTTTTATTACGATCTATTTATTAATGCTTTTTCAATTCCTAATATTAATTATTAACTTAAATGATTTTGCTTCATTATGAAATGAAGCTAATCTTAAGGTTGCAAATATCTGAATTAAATTTAGGAAATCCATATTTTTCTATGAAGAAATATATTTTCTCTGCTTAGAATAACGTTATTTTTCAATTTGTTGTACGTTGAAAAGCTAAGTGAAACTAATTGTTAATAAAGGTATTAATTCATTTCCCCGGAATGATTCAATTGACAGACACGCTAATAAATTAATGTTATTACCCTTGTTCTACTAGTTTCACGCTTCTTGTTCTAAAGATAATCCGTTTGTGAAAAATATCATTTTAATACATGACGAAATTTAAGATAGAACACAAAATGATGTTTCCCGAGAGATAAAACGACCGAATATTATTTTACTCATGCATTGAGTATAAAATACATGCATATGCTTCATACATTTGTTCCCACATTACACAGTTATAATTTCAGTTCAGACATTAGCAGTGCTGTTGCAATTTGTCATGACTATCTGAAGGAACTGCTATAGGAATTTTTATTGATAGTATTTTATAGAGTATTTTGTGGGAATATAGAGGTACAAAATTTGGTAAAAATATCACTTTAAGGATGAGAATGTAAACTTAAAAACAATTTTTTTGCAGTATTTTAAAATATAACCAACAAATTGGTTTGTAATATTATTTTTCATGGTTTTGTACAAATATCGAACTAAATTCATTATTTCTATTAACTGAATAAATTGCCTTTCATTTGTTTGGATAGTTAAAATTATTGTTCTCAATGCTGTATACCGACTTAAAAAAACAGAATATTATTTTATTCATGTTAATTTTATTAATATGATCTTGTTTTAAGAAAATAAAGAAATTTTTTTCAATATAAATGGTTAATAACTAATCATGCTTCTCTAAACATTAAATACGACTATTGCCAATTTTGCCATTATGATATTAGTTGTATAAAAATTTGAAGAGAACTTAAAAAATACTCGATTTCTACAGAAGCTATGAGATGGAAAGAAAAAATACTTGATTTCTACAGAAGCTATGAGATGGAATCAGTTCATTTTAATGAATAGTAAAAGATGCAGACAGACACGATAAGGTTTGAAGAAAGGTTTTAAGAAAGGTCAGACAGACAGGATAAGGGTTTAATATATGATTTTTACTGAGAATAGAATAATTTGTTGATACGATTTGTAGAGCAGGTTATTGGATGAGATGGATTTTCGATATTGTTAGTGCTGTTGGTGGACACAAATCATTAAACCTCTAAGCAGTCTACAAATTTTATCTGAACTTTCTTAGATATGAAAATTAAACTTTTAATTGAAATATACGCACTTTTTGACAAATAATTGTAATTTAGCAATATATAGCCATTTAATTGATATGATTAACGAAAGGAAACATAAATAGCACTCAATTTCAAAGGAGAAAGTTAGTTTTTTTCTTAAATATGTATAAAGAATTTCATTATTTAAATTGATGAATCTTATGCTGATAATAAATTGCAGCAAAATTCGAAGAAGCGAAATTTTTGTTTCACAGCCTGAAAGAGATTTTGATGTCACTTTAAAAGTAAATTAAAATTCAATTAAACGAAATCATAAATCCAGGTCTCCCTTGAGGGATTATTTAGTTCACCCCCCCAAAAAATAATTAAAAAAACGATTTGATAGAATAAATTAAAATAAATTGAAAACAACACATGAAATCGAGCTGCTGCTTATTTTTTACTTAATTCCTGGCTTATAAAAAAGGCGATGCATTCTTCGAAATAAATTCTTCTAATCTAATTGGTTTAATGTAATTTAATTTCAGACTTTTCAAGAGAATTTTTCCAAAACACTTAGACTGTACTAAATGTCACTGTTAAAGATTAAAGAGGTAAATGTAATTCATTTATGAAAGAGGATATTTTTATGAAGGAAGAAATATGATTACCAGTAAACTTGTCATATTAGGTCCATTCATAATCCATTCGTAGCTCTCCACTGGAAATGCCCAACATCTAGGAAAAATGAAAATAAGTCACTCTTTTCAAAAGATAATTAATTAGTTTATTTTTTATTTCATTTAATCTCATTAAAATAAGTAAGGAAGAAACTTAATAGTTACGTATTGTTTTTTTTTTGGAATTGTAAGAATTGACTCTTTTTGTTTAGTTTGAGCATTTAATTTTTTGTTAATTAATAGTTTTCTATAATTATTATACCATTCAATTTTAATGCTATCATATTTATCTTCTCCACCCCCTCCACCCACATTCTAGCTTATTTTGATAGTTATAACGCGTTTCATCATGCACTTTTATGATTAAAAATAAATATTTTATTTCATTTCATTTCAAAACTGATTATATAATATTTTATTTCAACATCATTATTTAAAAAAATACTTTGCATTCTTTTCGTCTTCAGCTTTATTTTGGACAACTAATAATTAGTATTAATTATTCGCATTTTCGTCCTTTTGAAAAAAAACAACATTTTTTAAGAAAGTAACACACATTTATACTCATTTTCTTAAAAAATTATTTGTATAGCATTAGCCGAATTTTGTACTTTTTATGATCCATTCTTTCGACTTATTAGTTAATCTACATAAGAAATTCATTGAAATTGAGGAAATAAAGTGGTATTTTTATAATAACAGTTATCGTCATTATTTATGCACATACAAATATCTAAATTTAGTTTATTTTGGATTATTTTAATGACTAAAAAATGACAAATCCAATTTTAATAGAAGAGAAATTATTTGTGATTTGTAAATGGTTCATAAGCACCTGTAATCTGAGATTAATGGTTAAAATTGATGGATTATTTAAATAATGGTTTTAGAAAATTTATGAGCAAGATAGTAATATTTTGAAAGCAGAAAACAAAGTAATTTTTTCTTTATACAAATCTAAAGGAAGAAAAATAAATATGAATTCAGAAAAATAGTAAAAGTACAAATAGTAAGATTTGTTTTTGAATTAAAATTATTTAATAAGCATTATTGTTTAAATTTTAAGTAAATATGTTTACTTACTCAAGTTAGGAATAATAAGAAAAAAAATATTTTTATTAATTAATTTTTAAAGTTTTCAATATTAGTTTAAAATGGGTCAAAATAAACATGAAATAAATATGAGATATAAAAATTGATCTAAATGCAATTTCAGTTTTAAATAACGCTTATAATAAAATGCCAAAATATCTTATATTGCAATCAATGATGATTTTAATATTGATTTTCAGATGAAATTCGGTAAAATCGGCTAAATCGACTATGTAATTCAACTTTTCATTTCTCACAATTTTGCAAATATCAAAGAATGGGATTAATAAGGGTAAGCATCAATCACTGAATTTTTTTTCTTTATGGACGTTTATCAGAAAAATCCATAAAATGTTATTAATTGAATCACTCTAATAACATGCCAAAAACCATGCGTGCTGAATTTATGGAGAAAAAGGTTTGGAAATATATTGAGATATCTTATATCCGAAATCTAAACACAAACTTAAATACACAGAATTCAATATATGTACACGAAAAAGCTTTTAAGATATTAAAACATACTAATATAAGCAATGCCTAGATAAACATTCAGTAAGTCCTTTTGATTAAATTTTAATTTTTATACGCAAAAAAGAGAAATCATTTTAATATCATATGAAAGATATTATCATTATCATCATCAGTAAACAAGTGATGTTTGTTTATTTTAAGACAGTGTTGTTTCGGGCTTGTAATATTTATATTTCATCTGCATAACTGTTTGAAATTTTAATGAAAGTAAGAATATTAAATTCAAGCTAAAAGATATTGAAATATATAATTCAACTATAAATATATTGAAATGCATTACTTATGATCTTCGGTTGTTTTCCTCAATATGGCGTAAACACTCACTGGGATAATAGGCATTACTGAAACGAAAGATCATAAAGCAGATGAGAATTCAAAAACTTGAATAATTAATTGATAAATAACTCTAAAAGAAAGGCATAATAAAAGATATTATTTAGCCTCTATGCAAACAAGGATAAGAGTTTGATAGCTCATTATGCTTTATGACATATGATACACCAGTTATTGTAAACATAGATTAAAAATATAATGTAATTATTTTTAATATCTTTTAAAAACATTCATCCTGTTACCTTTAATATCATTTATTAATCAAATCACACATAAGCTAATAAGATCTATATGAAGATTTATATCAATAGTGATATTTAATTTATATATATATATATATATATATATATATGTTCGTTTAAAAGAAACATTTTAGGTGTTTAAAAAATATCCTTTTTTAATTTTGCATTAAATCAGAGGAAAAGTAATATTTCTCTTTAAATTAATATAAACATTCAATTAAATTTTCATTATTGAAATAAATAGTAATAGAATATAATTTTGAATTAGTCATTAAGAAAACCATTAATCTTTCGATGATTTTTTCGTGATTTATAAGAGAAAATCTTTTTTTTTTCATATGCAAAAATAAAACATTATAATGATAAGTTACTTATGTATGAGAAATGTTGTAATTTTTCATATTTTGATATATATTTCTGAAAAAGTATATTGTTTATATATATATTAAATTTTACTAAAAAAAGAATTTTACTCTAAAGCATATATTGTTTAGTAGATATGAAATATTTGTATTATTATATTCACATAGATACATTTCAAAACGCCACATAAATGCAGGCTATAATAATGCAAACTTATGCAAGCACAGATTACTTTCAAACATTTATGATATCCTGGATAATTTTTTTTTGTTAATTGTTGGTAAAAAGTATGTGCTTCGTAACGCTTAAATATCTGAAAACAAGATTATTTTTGATTAAAAGTAATGTAGTATTTTACTATTTATTTATTTCTAATCCGATTAATTCAACTTTCGAGGGATTTTTTTTGTTTGGTTTGTTTTTTGTTCAATAGTACGCTAGTTTCTTTCCTTTTGATAAAATCAATTTAAGGATTCAGGAGCCTTTTTCAATTACATTTTAATAAAGTTATAGCAAATATATATTGAGCAAAACAGAGATAAATAGAGAAAGAGATAACATTTATGTGGCAATTTATATATTTAAAAGATAATGGTTAAATTTTCTAGAATTTGCATTCAAACTAAATAGGTTAAAAAAATTAAACGCATAATGAATTTGTTGCCCTTAGTATTTTTCTTAGGGCAGTAGAACTATTAAACGAATAATGAATATTATTTAATCAGGAATAATTATGATTCTAATACAAACATGAATCCGATCTTTTATTTTCCCAGAACTATAGTATTTTGCATTCATCTCCTCATTTATTTTTTCCAAAAATTTGTGTCACTATAAATGTACAATTTAGTAGCCTCATATTTAAAATTTTAGGCAATATATAAAAAATTTTAAATGAAAAATCAAACTTATCACTTTATTGTTGGTAATTTAGTATAAATTTAATTTCGTATTATTTACTTTGATGAAACAAAATACGCAATGAGTTTTGAATTAGAAAAATATCATCAGTTTATTATTAGTTATATAGTTTTAATGGATATTTGACTGTATATTAACATAACAACTTGCAGGAATGAATGTCAGAATGCTTATATATGGAATGTCAGAATGCTTTATGGCATTCCATGGAGCATTATGTTCCTTCTAACAGTTGCCGAAAGCCTACACCTGTGAATATGCTTACTATGGGACCTAATATATTGAAGGATTAACTAATATTTCAACATCAACAATTTTTATTGATAAAATTAAATTTTTATATTGGGGCAAAAAAACTACCACAAAACAGAAATTAGAGAGATTTCTGAGCTTGATATAGAAAAATATTTTTAACACAAGTAATTTTTTAAAAATATCTACCAAGGAAATAAGGAGATTTTGAATGATATTCAGAAACTCAAATTAGTTATAACTACTACTTAATTAATCAGACCAAATTAAATTTTTGAAGTTATTAATTAAAATAGCATTAAAATATTTTAAATTATTTTAAATTTTATCGGATATTTATTGTATTATAACTACTAGGAATTATTAAAGCTGAGTCATAATCTTTCTTGCGTTAAATATTTCCTGAAAAATGTTTTTTGACATCTTCATCTTAAATTTAATTGCAACTATATTAAAAACATGCTTTAAAGTTATGGCACATACTTTTTCTCCTTGTTACTAATACAAATCTTCCATGAAATTATCGCATTTAGAATTTATCACTACTTTAGAGTTTCTCAGAATATTATAGATTATATTTATTATTTTGCAATAGGGAATTCATAACGTCAAAAATACTAAAGAAATGCAAAATTTGACAATTTTTTCATGTTTATACTTATTTAATTGAAAAGTATTATTTGTATTAATATAAACATATCTGGTCAGACCTGAATATTAAGCATTAAAATTTAAAAAAATGTCCTTATTTGTTAATTATAGAATCAGTTTTATAATTTAGTTTATTTTATTCCGTTGTAATAGAACCAATTAAAAATAAACTCGCAATTTCCTATTTTGGTAAAAATGATATTGGAAACAGCGACCTTTTGGGAAAATTGTAATAACACAGTACATATTGAGAAAAAAACACTTGGGAAAATTTCGATAAAAACAGAATTTTAAAATGTGTTTAATTTTGAAATTTCCCTCTTTTTAAAAACGCTAAAAAAGATTTTAATTCTTTAAAAATAAACTTTGCAATGTGATGAGGCTACAAAACAATTTAATCCCTACATTAAGTAGTTAAAATCATAAAATATAAATAAATGCATGATGCTAAAAAAAAATTGCTATCTCATCTCGATAAGAAATAAAATTTGAATTTTTTTCTCAAACATCCGGAAAGACATTTTATACGACAGCTTAAATGCAAAAAGGTGAGAAAAAGAGGATGCTTCATAACTTAAGCATGAAAGTCACGGTCGGTAACAAAATGTCAACGCTGCAACCAGCAGAGCGTGGGTAAATGCTCGAGTTATCTCACACCATTTTTTTATATCTTTCAAAAGAAAACATGGGCTCATCTATTTAGGCCAAGGTGGGCTTTTATGATGGGGTATTTTATAATGCAAAATATTTGACCTGAGTGTTGTCGCTTTAGTATATAAGCTGAGATGTGTTCGGTAAAACGTCACTTCGAGCTACAGCAAAGACATCCTCTCCACAGCAAAATGCATTTCTTCGCTTTAATCTTATGGGTGGCGGTCAGCTGCATCTCTGCGGAGGATCAGAGTCTCAACAAAACGGTTTCGGATGAAATTAAGCTAAGGAGAGGTCGAAATTTCGAAAACTATTATGATGCAGGCAGTTTCAACAGCGATAGCGATGAATCAGATAATATGGATTTCAAAGAGGAAGACGGTCCTGTGCCACCACGTGGTGATGAGAGATATTCATTCCCTAACTATGACAAAGGATATGCACCGAAACCTCCAGTAGGTTTGCCATTTTACGGAGGTTATAAAGGAGTACCTTACGGATACCCTGGATTGAAAGGCTTGCCATCTGCTGTCCCAGATCAGAAAGCAGAAATGATAACGATGATGGATTTGATGAATAAACTGAATGGTGTTCCAAAGAAGGAGGAGAAAGGATTTCTCAGCAAACTGATGGATCACAAGCCAGCTCTGATAGCTTCTATTATTCCGCTGTCCATTATTCTGTTTTCTGTGGCTCCGGTTATTATCAAGTATTTCCAAAGTGGAGCCAACATGCCAAGCATGGTGACAACCATCGCTTCGAGCAAGATGGGTCGTGCCCTGACAGATCGAGAATTTCTCGCCAATACTGTGGAGAATGTTATGGATTTCGCAGCCAAGGCACTGGAGGAAGATGAATGCATCCAGGAAACTTTGTGTAAGGAGCTTGTGAGCCGGGGTGGTAAGAAGAACGTCAAGACCGTAGCTGCTGTGATAACTCACGTAAGCAAAGACGACTGGCTGAAGAGTTTGGGAGCCAAAGATCTGTTCAACAGCTTACGAGATGGTGATTGTAAACGTGCCTGCCCAAAGAGTAGTATACCAAGACGGCGTTAAATCAGTTTGGATAAATTTATAACTCATTCTTGCAAATTTACTGCTATCTTTTGTAGAAACTGATCTAAACGTCTTTATTTTCGTTGCCAAATTTAGGAGTAACCTGATTATTAAATGGTAATCAGCCATATATTTCTAAATTACTTTGAATAAAATAATCAATTATGTACTTGGCAGAGGATATGAATTCAGATGACCCTTTTCAGTTTTGTTTTCTATGCTTCGTAAAATTTTCCATTTATTTATAATGATTAGCTTTAGCCTTTTTTTTACTAAATTATTTTGAGTGCCATTTAAGTTGTTTCATACTGATATGAACATAAGAAAAAATTTAAATAAAAAAAGAATTCAATCCTTGTTTTATTTCATTTCTTATTTTATTTTTCTAGGTTTTAAAATGAGGTCGATTTGCATATAAATAACTTACAACACTTAACAATCGAAGTTGCGTGAGCCTTTGAAAGACATAAAATATTAAATTGAGCTTTTATTTTTACTTAATACTTCGTTTCCCCTTCACAAACTCCTCACTTAATTTAACTTTTAAGGCCTGAACTATACAAGATGGAATTGCTTAGACAATAATTTTTGCTAAACCTTTGCATAAGAAGATGTTATTTTCAGAATTTCATTTAAAGAAAAAGTGATTTCAGTTATTTAATCATGAAATAACAAAATAAACTTTTTTGTACGTTCTTCAAGAATTAAAATGTAATAATATGTATCCGCACATTTTCCAAAAATAACGTAAGCGCTTGAAATTATTTACAAATTGGAAAAAAAAATTTCTGATGAATTGAATTTAAATAATTTTTCTTGTAAGATTATAAATTAATTTTAAAATTCACATGCATAACCAATTTGTTCAATTTTTGTTCAATATCAAAAAAATGACACATTTTTTTTGCAAATAAATAAAGTGTATTGTAATAATATATTATATCTTATTAACATTACTTAAATTTTATGACTTTGCTTTAACATCCATTTTAATATATATTATTCTAGAAAAATATATTAAAGGAAAAGGGCCTAATATTCAATAACATAATACGTTTATAAATGAGAATTAATTGAAATTTGAATAAAAGTGTTAAACCAATTTGTTATTCAAAATTCAATATTACTATGCATACAGTAAATTATATCCAGAAGTCTAATATTTAAACAGAAATTTTAATCAAATTTATGATGTTTGATTTAAGAACAAATCAATAAGTAATAAACTATTTAAAGTTTTATTGATATGAGCATAAAATGACTCAGTTTTATTTGTTAACCCTTTAAAGGGCCATTTTTTTCTAGTCATATTATGTTAAAATATTTTTAGACTTGAAATTAGAATAAGAAAAGGGATTCATTTAGCTTATTAGATGAATTTAATTTGATTAATTAATAATTAATTAAGAAATCAAGACATCATTTTGTGTTATATAAAGAACTAAAGCATCTAAGTTTCTGTCTTTCTAAAAAAAATTGTCAGAACTTATGCCAACCTACATAATTTCATATAAGGAATGATAAATTTGGTGGGAAACATACTTCCCACGGCCCTAGAAAGGGCTAAGAAAAAAGAAATTTCACCATATATATATATATATATATATATATATATATATATATATATAAACAACTGATAAGCAGTTAAGATTATTTTATGACCGAGAAAAACTGATAAATAATCGAAAAGAAAATAATTTCTAGTTTACCTTGAAGTTCAATGCTAATGAAAGAAGAAAATTGAAATTTCAAGTCAACCGAATGTAGTAATCTTATAGAATTTTTATAATCTTTAAATACTAAATGAAAAAAAATTAATAATAGTACTGCATATTAAAAAAACTTTATCCAAAATCTAGGAAGCAGGATCTAAGCATAGCAAAAAAAAAAAAAAAGAAAAAAAAAGAATAAATTTAATGAATATTTTGAAATACTTACCTGTATCTAGGATATATTTTTTTCTTCTAATAATACAAAATTCATTAAAAAATAAATATTTTACAGTTAGCGAAAAAAATAAAGTTATTATAATTTTATGTTTGGCATAGTGGCTTAGTTTTATCAAAAATTTTTTTGTATATAAAGCATGAACATATAAAACTAATAATAAAAAGAATGAGCATATCAAGAAAAACTGAATATGAGTGAAATATAGGCATAGATTGTCTAAATGCTGCATTTGATTAAGATTGAATTTTAGTTGCACGGATTTGAAAAATTCATACATTTGATAGCTTTCGACCCATTCTGGATCAGAATGTAAGAATATTACTTCTTATGTCAGTTGTTATATTTTTCTCTTTCTTATTTAAGAAGTCAAATATATGAAAATATAATAATGATTAAATTGGAATAAATGTATTATCTTATATAAAATAAAGTATCATAATATATTAAAGGAAGATTATCATTTAACCATCTTTGAAACATCAAATCAATGCTTTTAATTCCCTTATACATTAAAATATAATTTCGTATTATCTTTCAGAATTATTTCAGCAAACTTGCCATGTAAAAAAGAAAACATTCGGATTTCGGAGCTTAACTTGAAAATAAAAGAGAAAAAAAAAGTCAGAACCTATTTGAATATTTTTTAATGGAATCATGCTACTTCATGTTTATGCGACTTGTATCAAATGCACAGATCCAATTTAATTTTGGAATTATTTTTATGTCTTGTTGAAGTACAAATAATATTAAATGAAAGTAGAATAAACAGAAATACCTTCACCAGTAATTTATTCTGGGTATGCGCAATTATATTTCTTATGTGACTATAAAGTAATATGTATTGATTCAGTTATTCTAAAGACACAAAAAAAAATATGAAAGTAGAAATAACAAAAAGTAAACTAACTTAGTAAAAACTAAACATATTTTAAATTCTTAAAGTGACGTATGTAAACGTAACTTCTACGAATTTCATCACTTGAAAGCATTTGAAAAATTTGCATTGAAAGAAAAAACAGATTAATTAAAATT
>JAPMOR010036213.1:44380-67348 GCA_026543865.1 Argiope aurantia
TTTTATGTATCGATCACATATCAGATTTCATTCCTCTAGTTTAAAGCGTTTTTGAGTTATCGTGTTTCCAGACAAATAAAGACATAATTAAAAAAAATTATGACTCAGGGAGATGATCTAAAATATGGACATTCGTCGAAATCCCGAGTTCGAATTTTTTGAAATTTATAATACTTTATCTTTGTATTCTTCATTTACAGAAGATAAAAAAAGACAAGGCATGATAACATACTTGTCGTTATGTAATATTCACAATTACATTTATCATACTACTTTGGCGCCATCTCGATTAAATTTATTGTTATATTCTGCTACACGAAATTAGGAGCAGTAAATTAATCATTTAAAAATCACCAAATTCACGCAATAATATTATTTACCCCATCCTATTATATAGAACATAAGGAGGCTCTTTTGCTCTGCAAATGCGGCAGCTATCAGCTTGTGGAGATAGAAACCTTCGCAAAACATCCACATGTAGTTGGTCATTCGAAAGTACTTTGTCAAAATGAATAGGATTTTGCATCCGTCCTAAGGGAAAAAAATGAATATATTCATTACACCTTAAGTATATATTTGAACTAAAATAGATTTAATTATTTGTGTTACTATATCTGTGTACAATATGTGGTTCTCTTTTAATAAGTTGATGAAGTTAATTTCAAATTAAAACATATATTTTACCTGCATTCTAGGATATATGAATTATTTTAAATATTTTTTCATTTTAGTAATTTAGTAAAAATATAAACGCTCTTATTTATTTAAACCGTCAGACCTTCTTAACGAGTATCTCGTATTATGACAAAGCATAAAGTAAGAAAGTGACTCTCTTAAGGAGCGATGTTTTGCTGAATGAGTGCCGATGGGACACAATGACGTCACATGCTGAATTGGCTTATACTTGTTTGTTTTGAGTGCTTGTTTGAACAATATCAACACATGGAAATTTCTTTTTGTTAGATGGTGTTGCCGCACGCGACTCCAAGATCTTTGAGAAAGGGTTACCTTAGTTGACGAGATTTTGTCTGTGACAGAGATTTGGAGGCTAGATGTGGACAACTAAGACGCCGATGTACTAGTGGAAGAACATAGCCAAAATTAGCGAAGAGTTTATGGAATTGAATTCTGTGTCACAGCAAAAAGTTGTGGAGAAGATTTGATCAGCTAAACAAGAAATAGAAGACTCAACAGAGCAACAACCTTCCAGAGAAATAAGGGAGATGTTCTAGGAATGGGAAAGTATAGCATCGTAAGTTGAGAAAGCGCTTTCTTACAAGGCGGTAATATACGTTCTATAAATTCATTTTAAGTGTCTCATTTTCATCAAACTCCGACGGCAAATGTTTTTAGCCAACTTTCTTGTAAATATAAAACACATTATAAATGATAAATGACATTTTTATATTTCTTTTTTGTAATGGAACGCATTGTTCTGTTTTAAATGGATTTCCTATGGAAAAAATTGTTTTACTTAGCGGGTAAATTTCGGGGTGAATTATATTCGTTAAGTGAGGTTTCATTGTATATTATATACGACTGAACAGCAGTCCCTTTTGTACTTAAGAAAATACTTAAAAAAAAGGTGTTTATGTATTCATTATTCATTAATAACAGCGTGAAATTAAGATGTGACTAATTAGAAATGTTTATACTATACTAATATTTTCTAATTCGAAAAATGTGTAATTATTGCAAAATTATTATATATTAATATATTACAAAAATATTATACATTGGCAAATAGATTAACAACATCTTCTAATCGACTGTAGTCCCCTCATTCCAATCCGAGACAAAACTCCTTTATTACTAAGACTATTGTGAGTACAGGAAAAATTTTCACAATCCTTTCTTTAATAATATTATTAACTAATCCACTTTGGCGACCAGATGGTTCGCCGAGATTAATTCTCATTACAGTTCAACGCATTTATTTTCATATTTTTATATACATAAAGTGATGAAGCTGGGAGTGCAGAGTTTGGGAACCTTGAAAGAACATTCTTTATCTTTTGTCTAAACATTTCTCTCTCGCTATTTTTATTAGAAGTATGCGAAAATGATCCTAAAAATGGATAAGATATTAGCAGTACATTAAGAAATAAAATAAATTCAATTTTTTAAAATAAATATTTAATTTAAGTATTCTCAGTGATTTATTAAATTTAAGAATGGAGCTCTAATTTTTCACGGTAAAAATATTGTAGAAGACAATTTATACATAAAGTCTTTTATTTATTTTTAATTCGACAAGTTCAAATATTTTATCATTAAAAGAAATGAAATGTAATTTTAAGTATTTTGTTATTTAATAATGTTTAAAATAAATAAAATAAAAATTTAAGTGATAATGTATGAAAAATAAATTGAAATTTTTACAGTAAAGTATTTTGCCAAAAAAAAAATATAAATAGGTGAATATTACATATCTTTACATTCACCTTGGCAAAAATTGACTACTGATACCGGTTATTCGATAATTGAACTAATTCAAATATCAGATTAAAATTTTCACTTCTTCAATCGAACTCTTTGAAGCCTTTGTGGATGAAATACCTTTGAAAATACATAATGTGTTCTTCAGATGCATTTTGGTTTATTTTAATATTATATATTTGAAATAGGAATAAAATGTAATGAAGTTCTCTTCAGTCTAGATATAAATTAAGAGTTATCTGAAATCGAATGAAACACTTCAAAAGGAAAAAGAAGGAAGAAAAGAAAGAAATTAAAATGCTTTAATTTTTTCTTTTTTCTTTTTTTTTGTTCCGTTCAAAAATACACTTTAAAGAGAGATGGTGAGAGAAAATATTAATGCAAATAAATTTGAATTTTTCAGAATAGCTCGTCGTCTCAAAATCAATTTAATAAATTTATTCAAGTGATTTTTTTCCGAAGCTAAGAGGTCGAAGCTTAGACTGTTTCTATTTGCTACAGCCTTCACGACAAAATGAATTAAATAAAGAATAGCAAAAAAGTTCGTTCGACAACTTTATATAATGTTCAGAATGCTGAAATATAGGCTTAAGAAAATTCGAACTTCAAAAAAAGTTTTATGTTTCCTCTTTCCTTGCTTCCAAATATAATTTTGAATCCCGTCGCATATCTTAATATTTCAATGAAACCGACGAAAATTTTTACAATTGCATTAGTATTCGTAATCATATTTCCCTTAATTCTATATGAATTTCGGCTTATTCTAATACCAAAGATTTCGAATTAAATTAGAAAAAGGAATCTTAAGTAATTCTTTTCGGTACGTTTATTTTATAGAAATTTTCCTATTTGCTACAATAGCGCCATTTTGAAGAAGGGAATAAAAATTAAGTATCATTTATTTTATTTCCAAGAATGTTTTATCATGAATTTTGATCAGCACACTAAGTGTCCATATCAATTTTATAGTTTTGGGTAATTCTTGCAATAATTTACAATTAATAGGTTTTAAGCAATAATATATCGCAATGATTGTAAAAAATGAAAAAAATATTTTGGTATTTTTACGTTTATTGAAATATTTAGTTATTTTTTTTAATTCAGCCACTAGAACTTGAGAATTATTATTTAACTCTTAGCCAAGCATGGAAATTATGCACTACTAATTCATATAAAAGCGGCGATGTCTTGATTACATCCTTTTTTTTTGCTGTGTCTGCTTCCCGGAGGCCAAAGCTAAAAAATAGTACATGTATTCCCCGTGGAGATTTTGTATAATTATTTACAATTTGTAAATGATTTTCATTTACAATGTCAAATAAAGTTTGTTATAAATAATTATAATTGTGTTTAATTCTAAGCATATAATTAAAAATAAAAAGAAAAAGAAAGGGCGAACCATTTTCGCTTGGACATTGGCAATCTAAGAGAAAATAATTTCTGATCTTAGGCGAATATGATTGAAACTGAAACTTCTTTAAACCTCGCATCTTAAAAACATATGAGAATGACTGAACGAACTAAAAATAACTGCTAATTAGCTTAAAGATGGAACTCAAAATATGCTGAGTTGATAAGAAGGATTGTTCGTACTTAACGTCAGGTTAATATGTGAGTTAATAGATATAAGAAAATGGACAATGATTGATTTTACTTTCTGGTATCATTCACATATATTTTTCATCAATAAATTATTTTAGTTTATTTAGTCTGCATGAATATCACCTGAATTTGAAACAGTAGGTATTCCTTTGGAAAACGATTTTTTTTTAAATTTTGAATCTAAGCTAGACATTAAAAATAAAAGGTTGCTTATTCAGTAAATGTTGTCATAAAATGAAGAGAATTTGAGTGACCAGAAATTTAAAAAAATTGAGTCACCGTAAAAATATTCGATAGACAGAAGGCTAAAAATTACAATAGTCTATTACGTGCATCTGTTTTCTCAAATATTATAGAAAGTACAGTAAAACATTTTTTTATAAAGCGCATTTTTAAAAACATCTATTCTATATAAAAATAACCACAGTTTAAGTATTCCTTTGTTCAATTTAAGAATTAAAATATTATTCATATTTTTTATACAATGTACTACATCTTAGTGTTTTACAAGATTTGCATAAAATTGTATAAATACGAATATAGAATGAAAAATAGTTAAAAAAATAATTTCAACTGAAGTTTTACAATTTATCAATAAATAAAAAAAATTAATTGCATTCAAAGAAAAAAATAAGTGAAATTATCAAACTGCTAATAATGACGAATTTTTTTTATCATTTTTAATATTTAATTAAAAATATTACTATTTGTTTAAAATTATTTCTTTAAAAATAATTTCTAATTTAAATTTCTTACCTAAAATCTTTCCTTCCTCAATAGTGAATAATTAAAGGGATCAGTATATAAACTCTACAAAATTAATTGAAAAAAAAACCCGGTAACGATGCAGAAATTAATCACCCGCCATGTGAAATTAATTGCCAAAATGAGAATCTTTGCTTTAATTATACTCGATCGATCATACAGTTCTCACACTTAAAGTCGGATTTCATATTTTCGTATTTTCCTTCTCTTTTCAGAAAAAAAAAAGATGATGTAATAAATAAGTTGGAAAATTTGTACTCAAAAGTTAATATTAAACATAAACACACAGAAAAAATACGTACTCCATTTCGATCCATAATAGTCTCATATGTTGCAGATCTCTTGAGCTCATCCAAGATTACGATGGATTTGAAAAGAATGACCACAAATCCATTCAGAAAAAGGGACATGAACAAATTCTTGTGCATGGATATTCGATGAACTTGTAACTGCCTGCGAATTAAAGAATAAGTTCAAACAAATAAAAAAATTTCAATTTCTAGGTAAAAAAATATGCACTTATATGCCTACATGAATCTTTTAGAATTAATCATCTGAATAGCCTTCTAAAATCTGAAATTAACGGCTGCATATGTCCTTGAAAAATATGCTGAAATTACAAAATAAGTCTCTTATAAATTTAAACGAGCAATTCTTCTATATATATAAACATATTTCTTGTATCTTGAAAACGGATCTAACGATTTCGGTCAAATTTTATAAAGGTTTTGCTTTTTAAGTTTAATTATATAGGTGTCCTTCCTAAAAGAACACGATTTTACACAAAAAAAACATTTTTTTATAACTATTAGAGCTTTTATCTGTCAGCTCTTATGCTGACAATGTCATGTAGTGCTATCTCGGGCCCGATTTTATCAAGGTAAAATAGAGTGAAAGTTCAAAAATATAAGTAACGATAGATAAACTGTAAAATGAATACTGTAATACAACAGATTGTTACGAATTACATATTAAAAAAGTGAATTAATGTTTTTATTATTTAAATGACCAGTTCATATGTAGGTAATATTGAAAAATGTTCGTATGTAATCAGTATGTGATTCGTATTTAAATAAATTCAGAATTATTTGTATTTAAAAAAACCTGCGGAGCGAAGATTGGTTTTCTAAGTATTTTAAGTAAAATGAGTAGGTATAAATCAAATTCTTAAAAATATCCATAATACTTCACAAGATTTTCTAGAATATGGAAGATCAGTTCACATTTTGGGCTACTTCAATAAAATTTTCCAGAAATTTTTTTTATCTTCAATTTGATATCAAAAAATAAAGTTGGTACAAGACACATTTTTTTGTAGTTTTATAGTTTCGTATGAAAATATTGTTGGTTAAAAATATAAAAGATTCTAATTTAAAGCTGCTTACTAGCGTTTATTAGAGTTAATCTTCATTTTTCCTACAATATCAAGCTTGTGAGAGTTATCAACATTATGCTTGCTGCTAAAAAAAGTTGTTTTTAAAATCTAGAATTAATGGCTAAAAAATGCTTGCCAGGAAAATCCCGAATATAAACATGTGAATTTAAAATAAATTCCATTTAAGTCTGAATCTTTAATGATCTTACGTACAAATAAATGTGCTTATCTGAAAAAAAAAAGTCCCTTCACACACAAGGGAACGAACCTTAAAACGATCAACGTATATAAAATGAACACTATCAAATTTTATTCGTCTCGTTAGCGAAAAAGTAAAGATGTCTTCCGGTGAAATCCGTTTCAGATTACAGTTTTTGTAGCTCATTTAGAATTTTTATTGTCGATGAAACGTGTAATCAGCTCACAAGAGGAAGAGTGTCTCTTTTCAATACATAAATAAACTTGTTAGGGTAATCTTTTGCTATTAAAAAAAGAAAATCGAACTCTAGTAAAGTCTTTAACCATTAATAATAATTAAAGTCTCTACTTGTTTATTTATCTATTTTTAAAAAACATAATTGTTCTTTTTAAAACAATAATTTTTAGACGCTAATACTTTTTCATTCTCTGCAAAAAGGCTAAGCTTACAATTCGAGACTTTTGTTATTTTTATTTTTTTCAAGCACATGTGTGTAAATAGAAGTGTGAGCTTGAATAATTAGAAAGTTAATAAAAAAAATTAAAACTGAATACTTTAATGCCAATATTTTGATTAAAAAAATTGTTCTCGGTGAATAAGAGTTTTTTTTTACTAATAAATTTTTTTTCAAATTAATAGAAATAGGTAATAATTAATTTATATTATTATTTAATTATTGGATGATTCGAAATTAATATAAGTGAAGCAAAATTTTGTGATGAAAATATTTACCTTAAGATAGTATAAACAAACATCGCAATCATGATTTTTGCATGCATTAAATTCAATTAATATGATTTATTTATTTTCTATATACAAAATAGTAGAAAAAAAAGTGGAGCACTGGTTTATTTCTTTAAGTATTGTAAATAAGCATATTCTTCATTTACAAGGATTCATTAAAAAGGATGGACAATTGAGCGAATATACTTTGATTTTTGTGTTGGTTGAAAAAAATGAATAAATAAATAAATTGTATTTTTATATGGCCTCTTTAGAGTAAAGATTGTCAATTAGTAAAATATTTATTTTATATTCACATAAGTGCACACAAAATTCTCACTTCTATTTTGTACAAATATTAATAAGCAAATCTTTTGACTTGAACCAATTTTTCATACCTCAGACTAACATTTGAGATATTATTTCATTGCATATTTCGAAGAAATTACGGATATTACATTAAAAGAGTAGAATGAAAAAATAATGATGCCTTTATTTATTCTTATTGAAGTTAAAAAATGACCAAATAATAAATTAATTGTAGTATTTACAAAATTAAATTAATTGTAGCCCATAATGAACATCTCCAATGCCTATACGAAGCTGCATTCTTCTAATAATACTTCCATTATATGCATCTTTCCTGTGGTTACATATAATATAAATAATCACCATTGGAAAATGTTACTCGTGAATGAAATATGTCATTATTAAGGAACAATTAATATCCTGCACACGACTGCAAGCAAAAAAATTTATTTTAATGTTGGGAATTGCAATAATTCTTTACCTTAAATGTTCGATTTCTCAAGATTTTGTGTTCCTTTCTTTATTGAATGAAGCTGCAGCTGTCAACCATTGAAATTAAACAATAGAATGCATGATTAAAAGATTCTTTCAAACAGTGATGATTTAATGATATACTATTAGAAAAATAATTCATCTGGCATCTTTTTTATTGATCTAAACAGTTCAGTACTTCATTTTGCTACATCTATAAATAAATATTTCCATCTAAATTTCAGATTAGTTCCTCTAAATTTAGATCTAAGAATACTTTCGGAAATTTTTTTGAGAAAAGTGTGAAAGTTGAGTAAATGTAGATAAAGAGAGGGAAACATCTTTAACTAATTGAAACTTTTACGTATGAGGTCCATATAAAAATTATTTTTTTGCAAAATTCTTTATTAACCTCCACTACAGATGCCGCCGTTTTTGTTAATAACTTGTTTAATGAAATTTTGCAATTTGAAGAATAATATGGCTATTTAGGGAATTAAACACTTGCTTCCCTTTTTGGGGGAACCCAGTATATAGATGTGGTCAATAAAAATTCCTCACATAATATTCTTTTTGGAAATTACTATTGTTAACTTAAATTGTGCAAAAAATAAGTGTTAGAAAATGATAACTTTGAATAACTTGCATTATGAACTCATAATATATTCCTGATACCACATCATTCTTTAAATAATGTTATCAGTCTAGTGTAAAAAATGGCAAAATTTAGCCTAATACATTTTTATTGGCCACTACTACATGTTGATAGGCCTGTATTTGTATATATGCCGGTCTCTAATCTATAAATACAGGTTTCCGTTTTGAAGTGTGTTCTGTAAAATGAGTCATAAAACTTATTACTCAGGACTTTTTTATTTCCTTTTCTTTCATTTTTTTCTACAAATGTGAAAGTAGCAGGAAAGTAAAAAAAGTGAAAGATAAAAAATACCGATAGCATATTTAAAGTGCCTTAATTAAAGGCTAGAACTGAGAAATGAAACTCAAATAATTATGCTTTATTAATATGCAAATTATTAAACAATTATTACGTAGTTCTCTAAATTTATTTATATTCTGATATCTTAAACAAAAAATCAAATTTAAAATGATAGAATAGTTTAATAAAATAATATTCACAGAAATGAAATTTAAGACAAATAAAACAATCATGAACTCGAGTTACCGTGATTTCAGTTATTATGATATAATTTCGTCCAAGTGCCTGAGTTTTTGAAGAATTTGTCTTGCTGTTTCAATGGTTTATGGTAAAGTTTGAAGAATGTGACTTGTAGTTTCGACGGTTCTTAGACTTTCACTAGTGTGTAATTGCATCATATTAGTTTAACAATAACATTAAGAGAGAAAATTATTAATGTAAAATTTATTAATATGATGATTATTATTAAAAATTCAAATAATAAGCATATTTATATATAATTATTAAAAAAAATCAGTTTAAGAGAATTCTACTATTTTTTTACTAAACCAATTAATAATCAATCCAGCATGTTAAAATATTTTAATGTCCACATTATTTAATACAAACCATCTTATTTCTTTTTATAATTTCAGTTTTCATTTTTTTTTGGTTTAAAAAAATCAAAACTATCGATCTGCCTTTCCTTTAAAGTTAAAACTCTAATATACTTATTTAAAAGTCCACTATGACTGTAGAACTGACCAGCAATTGTTATGGGGATTTGCGAAAAGTAAATAACTTTTTTGCGTCCATAAGAAGAAAGCAAGCAAATTTATGGTAAATATTCCATTTAGTCTATAAAGGAAATATTCTTGAAGAAGTTCAACATTCTCCTGACACAATATTTTCTTTAGAAATACGTGCTCTAAGCAAAATCCCATTCAAACTCCATTCAAAATTTAATCCCATTCAACTCCACAATGGGATTGAATTGATTTTTGACAATCCTGAGGGTAAATTCTACAAACCAACATGAGTGTCTCATAACAAAGAGTCTAAAATTCAAAAACGGTACAACCACAAACAAAATGTAAACGAATTTCCAAAACAAACAGATATTTTCCGCCGTGCATCGATTGTTTGTTTCGTCTAATGCGCCTGGCAACAAGATGGACTTCTTTCTTCGCTGCAATATATCTGTCAGGGTTTCGAATAGCCTAAAAGATTTATATTTTCAATTTTATTTCTTAAGTTCTATTTACCATATAATTTACCGGCAGTTAAAAATTCAGCACAGTTATTTAAATCGCAATGCTTGAAAAACTTCCTTATCAATTATTGTAAAAAACGATGGTGTGATTTCTGATATGTCTTTTTGTAATTATTTGAACAATTATATCACTGTTGAAGGCTACTTAAAAAAAAAAAAAACTAGATAACCAATTTTTTAAGGAATCTAATTGAGTTGAAAGGTCGATTTTTTTGAGGAATTATGAAATTTGTTTTATTTAATATTCTTAATGTTTGAACCATTTTCTTTATAAAAGTATTAGAATGTTGTTTCTATGCCTATTTTTTGGGAAGTTACCCTAATTTATATATTTTTTTATTTATATGCGTTTTAATGCTATTTTACATGATTATATTTTATTTTCTCAAATTCTAAATTGATAAAACTTTATAAAATCTAAAGCATACTTTTTGCTCCAATTTGGTATAATAATTTCTCAATATGCTCTGCAGTTCTTGAACTAGAGAATAAGTATTCTATTCCTCTAAAAGTATTTATAGTTGTTTTAGTGTTTCATAATGTGAAAAAAAAATTAAAAATTTCGTGTTATATATTAGTTGAACTCTAGTAATTAAAGACAGAGTAAAATCATAACTTATTTCTTAGTACAGAAACTAGATAATATATTTTTTAAGCTATCAGAAGTATAGCTTAAAAAGCAGATATCTTATACTTCAGCTATTGCGAAATCTTGAGCAAATCAGTTCACAAACCTCAAAACTAGGAGATTTTTGCTTTTTATCCCCTTTTAGCCCCTCCCCCTAGAAAAACTATCTTTTCCAATATTTACAAAAAACTTTCGCCTCTTATCTATTATATTTTGGCTCATGGAGGTTTTTTCATTCTATTTTATGTAAATTTTCCAAACTATAACTATTTTCTAAAATTTTTGAATAAAAATCATTTCGAACTTAGTCACATATCTTAAAACTGAATCATTATATCAATTTCATTCTAGAAAAAAATCATTTAATGATAAGATAAAGTGCTGTAGAATGAGACAGTTGCTAGTGTCCATTAGAAGGAGACTGAATATTAAAAGAGTAATGACTTAATATTAAAGATGTAGAAAAACATTTTTCTGTAAAAAGCAACCATCTTGATTGAGTCTTTTAGCTTTTGTGAAAGTTTCTCAAAATAGTGAACCAATTTCTTTTAAATATTTTATTTGGATAATTACACTTTTGTATTGAAATATGTCATTTCATGAATAGTAGGAAAAAGTATAGTTCTTATCGATTAATCTAATGAAGCACAGCAATTACCCATTAACTTGTCGGAGGGGCTAGATTGGAATTTTTTATGG
Organism: Argiope aurantia; assembly: GCA_026543865.1. Lineage (NCBI taxonomy): Eukaryota > Metazoa > Arthropoda > Arachnida > Araneae > Araneidae > Argiope > Argiope aurantia. Next base: position 55,780 of record JAPMOR010036213.1, read on the forward strand.
GGAGAGTTTTAATAGTAACCAGGGTCTATCTCAGTTCTAGTTAAATCATACTTTATTGTTTGTTTACTAATAGAGATGTTTCAAACGTATGAAAGGAACTGTTATCGAGAACGATGGGATCTGGGATCGACTGAAATACGAATAATCTAAAGATAAACAGTAGATAACTTAATTTGGATTATGTTGTATAGTATATTTATTGTGATTAATTAATTTAACATTCATTTTAATGAAGCTGCATATTAAACAAGACATTCATCAGCGATATCATTATATTGACTGACATATGCAGGAGAATAAGCCCATTTCTGTTAGAAGATTAATCCCATCTTGCAACCCTGATGGAGTAAGAAAAAGTGTTTTATTTTCAAAAAGAAAGCGTTGCATTTTTATTAATTATAAATAGAAAACCATTAACGTCATTAATGAACGATAAAATGTTATTCCTTTCCAAAATTTCCAAGAAATAATATTGATTTTATAAACCTAGTATTATTAAGATTGCTGACGGTCTTTCTTTCTAGTTCCCTGGTAGATTTTGTACATGTATTATATTTTCTACATAGTTTCTTTATGCTATTTACATGCTAAAATCTTTCTCGTGCGCGCGCGTACACACACACACACACTTACACATCATCATCATCAACAACAACAATTTTAATCTTGTAATTTGTTCTAATTTAATTTTATAATTGTTATTTGGTCTGTAATAGTGCGAGCTCTAGTTGTTCGAAAAAATTCATTATTCCATATCTAAGCAACTCCAACTTGTACGGCATTAGAAATGGAAATTTAGTCAGTATCAATGCTTGAAAGCAAGTGCCATTTATAAAGTTTACTATCCTGTAGAATACGAAAATCTTTTTTACTTTAAAAACTTGAATAATGGTTTTTCTTTTTACATGGTTGAACATAACTGCTTTCGCATTACTTCCTGAACTACACTTTGTGTTTTGTTATATTATTTGATAAAATTGCAAAACTGAATAGTATTTTCCGATTTCATAAACACACCCTGTTTACAATGAGCAAAATTATGCAATCTTTCACTTCATGAATTTATAAATATAAATATATTATTTCAATATATAAATATATATAATAATGTATAAATGCATTATTACAATAATATATTTTTTTCTAAACAACTAAGTTTTTGAAATATGAAATTGTTAGAAAAATTTTCTAGAGTATCTTGATGACGCATAAAATGGGGAGAAAGTTCATTTGGTATTGCTTTTGTTTGTCATTCTGAACTTATTCATAAGATATTTTCAGAAATTCACCATGTATATGAAATACATGATCAAGTGTGATTATCCAAATCAAATTTGTCAGAGTAATTAGTTATAAACCTTCAACAACAATAAAACAATAATATTTTTACTCATTTTTTTATTTTCATTTGTGAAGTGTATTTGAAAACATTTTCTCAACACTTTCTAGATCAAATCATTACTAGCTTGTAAAGAAATAATAATAAAAAGAAAGATTTAAAATATTTTATGTTTAAAATTATTTATTTTATTCAAATTAATTAATTATATAATTTCAATGAAATTTAATTAATTATATTAAATTATATGAAATTTAATTAATTTAATTAATTCACCATGTATATGACATACATGATCAAGTGTGATTTTCCAAATCAAATTTGTCAGAGTAATTATTTATAAACCTTCAACAAATGACTATTATTCATTTAATAGTCATTTGCATCCTGACTATATTGTCATCTAGAACCATGCGAATGTAATTTGATGGTAAATAATGATATGAGTATTATTAAAAGCGTATTACTCGAGTAATACCATATAACATCACCATGCAGGAAAATGCTTAAAGGAGATTTCAAAGACTATCAACTTTCACGCTGTCTTCTTTTTATAATTTTCAGGTATCTCTATTGATTGTTTTAACTGTAATATTGCTTTTTGATGCTCTCTATATTACAATACAACATTGAAGAAATTGCAATAAATTCTGTTTTAATCCAGACTACAAATTACAAGGAAGTTTCTGCAAAATGCCGCTTTTTTAAAAAGTTAAATTTTACATGTTGTTCAGTTATCTTTGCAGACGTTACCGATCAGAAAAACTCCATGTTTGTATTTGTAAATAAAATTTACATTGGATTTTTTAAAAGAAAATGGGAAATTCTTTAATACTCAGCTAGTAGTGGAAACCCTGCACTAACGAATCCTTGATACCTTCATTTTTCTAATGAAATTCTTAGAAAAAAATTAAAATGCTCTCGATGAGTGTATGTTGAACGAGTTCGACAAGCTGAATAAACGGATGAAGACTCTTTTTCGAAAATATCAAATCTCTTTTACAACCATTTCCTGGGAGTGAAGTGGGAGAAATTTTGCATTATCATTTACTATTGATTCTTATTTAAGGTTCATGTGGTAATAAGGACAATTTATCATTATCTAATTTGTACAAATTGCTGAGAAATATTGTTAAAATAATGATATTTTTCACCATTCAAAATATCGAAAACGTATTGGAGATATCGTGCATTATCTTATAACATTAATAATATGATTAATATAAAGGCTAATTTCTTGCAGAAACTCGCATTACAAACTTTGTAGTGTGACTATTAAACTAAACATATACAATTTTCAGTAGCAGTTTCAAGTCTCAAATTACTTTTAAATTTTAATATTTCTCATGTAGTTTTTTAAAAAAAATATGAGGAAGAATTAATTAAGATAGTTTTCATAGTAATTTTTAACTAAACAATTTTTTTGTTTCGAATCTTGTTTAATGATCATAAAACTAAAACTCTTCAAGCTGAGAATAATTAAAAAAAATATAGTAACATACATTTTAATATTCATAAAATACACGATGTAATTATGATTTATCGAACATGTCTTAATGCACTTATAAAAATACCTTGCAAGTAGAAAGTCATATAGAAATTATATAAACTTTCCAGCTTTATTATACCGGCAGAAAGGAAATTGCAAAGGCGATGCATTGAAAATTAAATAATGTAATATATTTTTTTGTATTTTATATTATGAAACAAAAAAAAACTAAAAAAGAGGAATTGAAAATGTAGATATTTCTTTATATGCTCTAATAAGAGAAGTGAAAAAAATATCCTATTTTATCAACGTTGCTCTATAATTAGAAATGGTTTCTAGATAGGAAATACTCAAAAAAAAAAGTACTGAAAAATGTAAAGCGAAATTTAACTTTTATATTAATAACTATATTTTGATAAATTTTAAGTATCGGACGAATTATTTTTCGAAATATATTTTAAAAATATATTTTAGCAGAAATACGTTTCAGACAGATTTTTTTTCTAAAAATGAATAGTTCACAGTTCTTAAATTTTGAGCTGAGTTATAAAAATAGCAGGCTAATGAAGAAGAAGAATTTTATGTTCTAAGAATAATTTGATTAATTACATTTTAATTATTTTAAGAGAAAAAAACTTTATTATTTGTCCGAAGGTTTATATAAGGTCCTCTAATACGTCACGAGTAATTGGCAATATTCTTAATATTAAAATAAATAAATAAATAAAGAGATATTTTGTATTAAATTGTAAGATTTAATTACTTTATATTTTTCTTATATTTTTATCTCTGCAAATTAATAATATGCTTTTTATAAGGTCAAGATTAAATTAATAACTTTTATAGAATGAAATCATTATGATTTACAAATCTGTAATTGTTCCATACTTCTAAGAATCTTTAAACTTTAAGTATATTAGAGAGAAAGTAACTCCTTTTTTATCACTGATATTTCTTATCAAACTTTTGAAAGTATATCCTTTTCTATTTAATGGTTTTTCAAAGAGAACAGTTGTTAATATATGAAAGCATTGAATATTTCACATTTGATTTTTTTGCATTGAATATTTTAGTTAAAACTATAAACTTTTATCCTCACGAAAAATATATCTATTTCAAAATGCTTTCTGAAACTATTTGGCTGTATCATACAGAAAAAAAATCAACAGTTTGGGAAAGAATCTAAGCATAAAAAGAGCTATTTTACGACTCAAGCTTTTACTGAAACCGATCTTCTGATTTAAAATATTCAGATTCTATTTGAGTTAATAAAAAAAAAATAATGCATATCATGGAAGATAGGATTCTTTCTTTCCAGTAATAATAATAATAAAAAAAAAACTTACTTGTAAACAGAGAAAATAATAAGTGCTGGCACCAGGGAGACTATGGAAATTGAGTAGGTTGCAATATGGAAATATAAATAGTTCCGATGCTCCTAGAAAAAAAAAGAAAAGAAATAGTCATAAAAACTGAAGGAATTGCAAAGTATTGAATTCTCAAACGTATGCATTTCAAGTCGTCAACAGTCTCTATGGAATTTAAAGACACGAAGGTGAAAAAATTATTACTGGAAATCAAAAAGGTTTAAGCGGTAAGGTGAACTATTTAAATATTTTTGTAGTCTTCAAGGAAATACGGAATGCATATTTTTTGATATCTATATTTTTAAGATATTTTTATGGTTACTTTTAGTGATAATTACGGAGATAAGCTTTTGAGATGTAAGAAAAATTTTGAAAATGAAACATTTTATTAGAATGTGTTTGGAAATTAAGTTTTTGAAAATATCATTTTTCCATCTATTTTACCAAAGTGTCAATCCCACTTGTGAGGCACCTCAGATATCAGGATAAGAAATTTCCGGCATGGTGGTTGATTCTTTCCACACGGGTGGTGAGTGGTGGTGGGTACAGAACCTCCCCACCCTTTCTGTACCACCCGGGTGGATTGGGTACAGAAATGGTTTTGGTCGTCTACCTCTTACCGATAGCGGGGCACACTTCCCACAGGAAGGGATGAACCGTGGCCGGTGATGGCCTTTAGAACTTAACCTCAGTACCCGTTAATGCTGTAACGGAAATGTTTCCATGTGCTTCAGAGTGTCACTTTGTGATTCCTAAGGTGTCATCTACAGTTACGGAAAACTGAGGCAGGATGAAGAATTATTATTTTGCTTTCATAATACTATTATGAATTATATAAAAAAAACATACTTTGGATTCTTGAGAGGGTTTCAATGCAAAATTTGGAATTTTGTCATTTGGCGACTTGGCAATTTGGCTATGTTGGTAATTGGGTGACTTGGTGTCACGAAATTACCAGTCTATTCCTAAAAATTCGGAGATATTCAAAGATTGAATAAAAGCCATGCTGCAATTGCTGATAATCGATTGCTTTCAATCGATTAGTATTGTAAGACAAAGCTGTTGAATTCTACAGAGAATTTAAGTGGATTTGTGGTGTAGAGTTTTGAATTTTTTCATTCGAACTACTGTTTGAATTTTAGTAGCATACTGAAGATTAGATTATTTTTGCTTTCATTAGATATAATTAGAAATAAATAATAATTTTCAATACATTTCTGCTTGTGCCATCGTAAGGAAAATCTATTTAATCCAATAACCCATTCTGAACTAAAAAAACACGTTTCACCTCGTTATGGCTAGCCGGTATCATATATACAATCTTCCACAGCTACTGCCACCATTTCGTTATTCGCTGGATAATATTTGTGCATCTTTTTTTAAATTTAAACGCATGACCTCGCAAAAAGTCGAGATATGTGTTTATTCTTATCTTTACGAACTACCTTAGGCACGACAGTTTTTACTATCAAGAATTATTCATGCCTTATTTTTGCTAAACATACCACTAAAGTCAAATTTTTATCTCAACTAATAATCTATATCTCTATGCATCTATATCTCAACTAATAATAAAGATGAATGAATGTAGGTGTCTTTACTGTCTACAGATCAGACAGTTTTGTAGTTCCATATTACTATTGTTCTAAAATTCGAATTGTTTTATCAAATATTTAACCTCATGATTTTCTTTCACTATTGAAAACTAAGGTAGAAGAATATTCTTTAATATCTGTAATTTACTATCTAGAAGATAAATGAACAGGATATTTACTTATATAATAGCATTATGATTTTATGGGAATGCCTCTATTGAAATATTTCAAGCGCAACCTTAAACAGAACTTAGGTAATATAATTAAAATAGCTATGGTTCATTTTCAAGGAATTTGGCGGAATAATGGATATGAAGCTATATCTAAACTATTTATCTGAAATCAATATCAACAATATTCCCGACGAACCAGCTGGTCACCTGAGGCAACTAGTATTATTCTAACTTCATTTACTTTTTTGCTAAAACTTTTGGACGGAACATGATTAGTGGAGTAAAAGACGCTTTAATAACATCGTAAAATATCCCAAGTATTAAAATAATTAAAAATAACAAAGCTTATGAATCATCAGTCTTTAATTTGATATTCCATAAATAAATTGTTTTAATAATATCATACTATTCAGTAACTCCCTTTTAATTTAATAAATTTGTATTCTTTATAGACTTTAGTAAAATTAAATTTTTAATTAATTGTTCGAAATGAATTAGTACAATACATAACTAAAGTAGGTTTATTGTCTCTTTAAAATAAGTCATATAGTCTTTTGTTAAAAATTTCATTAACAAAATATAGGAAAATTATATTTATACAACCTTTATATACATGAAGGCTCATCTGTTTAAAGTTTATTTTAAATAATTTTTTAATTAATTAATAAATAAATTTATTTTTGGCTTCGTATGTGAATGAGTTTCATGACGATGAATTTAATTTAAAGACATTTCCTGAAAACTGTAAATATAAAGCTCTAAGGAATCGAAAGCAATTTTATATTTCGTACTCCCATTTATATCAGTTTATGCAATTCTATTTGAAACGTAAAAATAAAATAACCTTTAATTAATCTAATTTAAATGTCTTAATAATATAGATAAGATTATAAACGAAATTTTTAGATTATTAAATTGCAAATGAAGCTCAATATTCAAATATTTTATATTCCTTACAATGACTACGATTGTTTAATAAGTGTTAGTCAGCTAAAAAATGTTAAATGAGTTGAATGGATAAATATTATATCTTACTCGATAATTTAAAGTATAAGTATTTTTCAAATGAATGAAATTTTTTTAATTAATATTATGTTTACTTAGAAAGTGTTTATTTTCATTGAGTATCTTGTATTAGTACAGTGCAATAGTTAAAAATCAGAATGAATGCATTAAGTAATAGTAAATTATAAAAGCAGTTTGTAAATTAGATATCCAGAAAATATGAAAGCTATTTCAACATGTAATAATAGTTAGATACTTTTGTTTTTTATAATTATTATTCAAATTAAATATCTTATTTCAATTTTGGGCATATATTATTCAAAAGAATTATTTTTTTACTCTGCTCCCTTTATAAATCACTTGCTTATTTTATATTATTTATTTCCTAAATAGCGAATGAATAAATATAATTTGATATAAATCTTTAGAATAGTGATTAATTTATCCTTTATTCATGACATAAAATCAAAATTCTACATGTAAAAAGAATATCAATTTCTAATAAGTAAATAAAATAAAATGAGGCTATATATAATTGTTTACTTTTTATAATAGAAAACTAGCGTTTAATATAACTACAAGTTAGTTGCATAGTTTTAACAACAGATAGATAGTTAATGATATTGGATTGCTTCATAACCATATATTTAATTAGAAACCTAAATAAATTTAAAACGAAAATGTGAGTTTAATGTTGCCTGAAAATATTGATTGTCACATCTCTATCTCATCCATCAATTGTTTGATGTACTTTAAAAATTCAGAAGCAAAAACCCATTGCTGCTTTTGAAGGTGTTTAATTTGCTTCTTATATATAATCACAGCTCTATTATAAGCAGATTTTAACTGATTTTAATTTTCTGTGCTCATATATATTAGGATACTAAAATTAGATACTAGATTAATATTTGATTAGTAAAAAAATATTTGGTTTTCTTAGCCATGTCCTTTTATACGAAATTCGCATGTAATTAACTCCAACATCATGTATAAAACAATTTTTGTATAAATATTAGTTATTTCAGTTATGCGTGAAATTGCCATTGAAATAAGCTTACAATGCTGTTAAACGTCGTTTGTCTTAAAATATCAAACGTATTCCAAATATACCCAATCATCACATGACGCATATTACAACTTAAAATTACTATAAACAGATCACTTTTATTATAATTTACTATTTCAATCGGATATTTTCTTTCATAAAGAAATTGATCTATTCCTCTTTCCATAGTATATTTAGCATTTCATTCTCTTCAAAATAATATAAACCTTTTATGTTTATTTTATAAAATAATGAATGAAAGCTAATTGGAATTTTGAAGAATATGATTACTGTTATAAAATGTCCTTTCCATCTCAACCATGACGACGCAAATTATGACGAAGCACTTTTCATCATGTGTTTTAGTGCAGGAAAAGCTCATTATCCTGTCATCATTATTTTCATGTCTCGAAAAACTGTGTCGCAAAAAGAATGGCTGTCTGAGAAAACAAGAATACTACTAATGTTACATCATTTTACATTGATAATTTTACTTACATCAACACGTCCGCATTTGCTGTAGTTCGTCCATTCTCGCATGTATTCATTTTCAAACCACGTGCCGTTTGGCCAGCATACTTTGTAAGCATATTCTGGAAATAAAAAATGATGACAGTGTCAGAAATAAATAAAAAAAATTGATTCGATGAGATTTTTTTTAAAAAAATAAGAAGAAATATTGAATATGAAACAACCATATTATTTCTATTTTATCTCATCGGATATCTTAGTAAGAAATTACGTATATAGTATAAAAGATCGTCTATATAATTCTTCAATAATAACGAGTAACTAATCAGAAAAGGTAAATAATTTTAACCTCTTCCGTTATTCGTCATCATTTTCTAATGAATAGCTGCGCAGAGATGAGATGTCCTTAGCATGCAATTAAAAATATGCGGGGCGAGTTAAAACATTCAATAGTTTTTTACAAAATCGAATTAAAAAAAATTAATGTTTTTTTTATCCTTAACACTATATATTTTACAACTGATAATTCAAACTGAGTGGGGCATTATTTCAAAATTTTTGAAATATAAATCGAAGTATAAAGGGTTAATACACCGGTTCACAAACACAAGCCTATTTCTAAAAGAAGGAAAAGCGACATCGGATGATCATTTTTAAATTTATATTTATTTGTAGGTGGTGGAGTTTTCTGACATAAAATGTGGAAGTATATGAACTTTTAAAAATAATTTTTTAAAATTCGTTTAATTTCGAATTCTAAATAGAAGTAAGTCCATGAAAAAAGAAGACATGTTTCTGTTTTGAAATAGTCAGAAATTAAAATGTGATTCACATGTCTTGCAAAACAAATTTCCCCATAAAGATTGAAATCACAAGAAACAAAATTAGAGTTTAATCATTGTTTATTTTATTTAAATTTTCGAACAAGTAATAAATTATATTGGTTTCTCAATCTTCTTTTGTTAAGTGGAATATCATATATATTCTGCTTAACAAAAGAAAAAAAATTAAAAACTAAAAAAAAATTGCCTTGAATGCATTATTTGGATGAAAATAACAATTATTTGTATAAATCATAATTACTACAGAATACCAATGTAACATTACTACAGATGAATTTAAAGTAACAGAAACACTCCTTATCATAGTATTAAAAAGAGTTGAGTGAACATCCATTCTAATTATAATGTTTATCTGATATTCTTGGAGAAAATTCTTATTGAATAATATGGAAGCAACTACAAAATTTGCATGAAAGTTTTCAATGAAAATAAATTGTTTTTTTAAAAATAAAAAATAGTTTTTGTTCACCTATTTTATGTCACAAATAAATAAATAAATGCATCTCAACTATTAATTTTTTCTGATGTGAAAAGATAAAAGTTCACATTTCAAGAATTATTGTTTTAATTAATTAATTAAATAAATAATTAAAAAATATTGTTTTTAAAATATTACTTAAAAAAATACTATTTTATGTGATTTGTTTTGTTAAAATTTTAGTTTAAAATAAGTTTTAAGCATTATAATGAAAGCAAGTTTTATCAATAAAAGTAAATGTCACCTTTTATTCCATTGACAGTAGAATTATAATATTTCATGTTAATCTTCCATATATATTTAGTTAAAATATAAAGGTTAAACGGAACAATTAAGGATGACACTTTTTAGTCATACTATTAACGTATAAACTTTTACTAAACAGAGGTTAGTAGTAGGTCATAATAATTTACATACTCTCAAAAAATTTATTTACGAGATTTTTATATGATAAAATTTAGAGATTGTCATTGTATCTATAAATTGCAAAATGGGGTATTAGAAATTAAAAAAAAAACCGTGCAAAACGTTTTACAAGGCTGATCGTTGAATTTGAGGTTACAAAACTTGGCAGGTCGTTTTTATCTTTGTTATATAGTGGTCGTTAAGAAAGAATTTTCAAACTATTAATTAAATTTTAAATTAAAAAACTTATCAAAATTTCAAAATTTTTCGAAACACTCAAAGAACATACTAAAACATAAATTTCTTTTTATACTTTTTTAAAATTAAAGACATTAACATTTCTGTGATGCCCTTTTTTTAATCAAAACAATTTTTAAAATTATTTGAAGTATTTTAAGTACGTTTTAGAGCAACGATTCATTGTTTTAGTATTTAAACTTGCAAAGACTTGTCCTGTACCGCGATTAAAAGCATTTCTTTTTTGTTTTTACTAATATAATTAAGATAGTATTTTATTATTATTAAGAAGTAAGAAAATTTACTGATAAATAAAAATTATTATTATGCTGAAATGTTTTTAATAATAGGTTAACGACAATAGATAAATAAATAGGCTTGAATCACTTCTAATATTTTTATGTTTAAGTATATTAAATATACTGAAGTTGACCAAAGCAATCATACCTTCGTGGTGCTAAGTGCCATAGCCGTTTTTTGTTTGGTCGGTAAAGATTATGAGGTGAACATATGAAGAGATTCAATACCAGTCAAGTGGATACCTTAACCGTAATGATGGTATTCTTTACTATGTTTTCCTTCTTTTTGTTGGTAATCTATATTTTTACCTAATTTTATTGCAAAACTAATTATATTTCTTTTACTTTTTCATGAAACATTAATAAATAAAGATACCAAGACTGTCCCTGAAGTAAAAAAAAATATATTACAGAGCTTTAAAATATCGAAATTGTGTAAACATTTAAGCATCTCTAAATAATAATTAAATGTTTCTATGAAAAAAATAATCCATTAAAATACATCATATCCGTTGAACGGGCAATTGCACTCTTTGTGCATGCAATCGGATTCAGAAATCCATTGTATTTTTTTTTTGCCAATTGTTGTTTTGCAAGCCATACTAGTTCCATAGATTCAGGAAAAACAAATCAGATGTTACATTACAAAAATCACCACAAAACTCCATCGAAATCATCATCCACATTACGACCAAAAATAAATCCTTAACTGAGTTTTTGTTCGTGTCCGAAAGCAGGAAAAAAAAAAAAACGGGTAATATATTAAGTTTCTAAAAATAAACATGGCACGGAAAAGTGTTTGTGGGCGGAAAAACTAAAGAAAG